>VSMD01062790.1:0-18814 GCA_008750895.1 Mirza zaza | reverse complement strand
TGCTCAAGGTCAGGAGTTCAAAACCAGCCTGAGCGAGACCCCATCTCTACTATAAAAATAGAAAGAAATTAATTGGTCAACTAATATATATATAAAAAAAAAAAAATTAGCCGGGCATGGTGGCGCATGCCTGTAGTCCCAGCTACTCGGGAGGCTGAGGCAGCAGGATTGCTCGTTGCTGTGAGATAGGCTGACGCCACGGCACTCACTCTAGCCTGGGCAACAAAGCGAGACTCTGTCTCAAAAAAAAAAAAAAAATATATAGGATTTTATTCAATGTTCACGACTACCCTATGAGGCAGGTGTTCTATCACATTTTATGGAGAAGGAATCCAAGTCTTGAAGAGTTAAGAGATCGCACCAGACCACAGAGCTGAAACCACATGGTGGAGGCAGGACTGGGATCCAAGTTCTGACTTCATAGTCAACATTCCCAACCTTTGAGAAATAAGAGTTGGAGACAAGAAAGAAAATATTAATGGCATAGAATAAAATGAGAGCCTTATCCATCCCTACTTAAAGAAAAGTGGCCTTTCTCAATTGGCTAATACTTTTGGTAACAAGATGAATGTCTGTGTTGAATAATCTTCAGCAGTAATTTAGATGATTCTGCTGGTAGCTGAAAATAAAAGAACAGAGGCCCTGGTTATGATTTTTTTTTTTTGATGCAAGTGGGAAAAGGAGTTGGGAAATGCCATCAACCTCCCACTAAATCTGGAATATTTAAGACTAAATGTTCTAAATATGAATGTCTAAATATGCCCAAGACATTCATAAAGGAAGTGTCTCACTGGAAGTAGTCTGTTCAGGTTTACTAGATTTATGAAAATGTGCTTGTAGCAATAGCCTCTAGGCATGTTTTTTTTTTGAAGTAAGTTCCTCAAACACTTAACTAACCAGAGCTCTGCATACATCAGTGCTGAAGGCAAAGTCCAGGGGGGAAAGCTGAAACTGATCCTTTGACTAAGAGATCACTAAATATGTTCACATCAGGAGAAGACAAAGGAACATGGAATGTGAGTCCTCACAGGACGGATGATGCCCCCATGAAACAGAACCCACTTGACTCTCTGTACCAATAACTGTTCTTGCCATTCTGAGAGCAAAGCAACACAACTGAACTCCATGAATTGTTTAAGGCTGGCAATCTTTCAATTGTCCATGCATTTAGTCAGCTGACAAAAGATTCTGAGTTTTTACAAAGCACTCAGAGTTGCAAAAGAAGCAGTCAAAGCTCTTGAGTTTATGGTCTTCACAGTGAAATGATTTCCTTGGCTTATTTGCCAAATGTCATAAGAGCCACAGACACCAAAACAGGATGCCAAGAGGACTGAAAAGAGAGAAGTGACACAGTATGAAAGATTGCACAACAATAGTACAACATAAATATTTTTATGTTTGAAATCTTAAGGGAGATATGTACCCATTGTTTAAGTTACAAAGAAAAGAAGTGAAAGAAACACATACAATTCATTCTTGGAGAGCACTGATACTCTTGGGTATACATGTATATAGTTGAGATATACAGACAAACTTCTGAGTTTTTTTTTTCATCAGCAATATATTGTATTTTATACTGCATTATGTAATTTCCAACTTTATTAAAAAATTTTAGTGACTATTTAATACTCCATTAAATGGATAAACTGTAACTTTTTAAGTAAGCATTGCCCTGTTCTTGGCCATGTGGATTCCATACATCTCTTAGTTGTTGTAGCCAATCAACTAAGCTGGGATAAACACTTCTATGCAAACCACCTTTGTCTTCATCTCTGATTATTTCCATAAGTATACATTGCCAGGAGTGAGCAAAAAATGCTGAATCAAAGGACATGAACATTTTTAGGGCTCATGTCAAATCACTTTCTTACATAAAAATTATAGCCATTTTTACTTCTTCAAGGAATGTATAGGTTGTGTCTATCTCACTAAACTCTGGACCAGATAACCATAACTTAGAAGATAGATATATATACATATTCATTAATACAATGGGTGAAACAGTATCTCATTATTATTTCAATTCTTTGACCTCTTTATTTGAATTTTTTCAATGCTTTGTAAGCCACTCACATTTATTCTTTTATGAATTATCTGTTGCTATCCCTTACCCATTTGATATTTTGGAGTTTTCATGTTATAATAATATGTTTGAGTTCATTTTATGTTAAGAATAGTAACCCATTATCATTTCTACAGTAAATATTTCCAACTATCTCCCTAAATAATGGTTTCTCTTTCAATTGTACCTGTGCCTTTTGTCAGAAGAATGGATAGAAGCAAGGGCAGAGACGTATTAAAGCATCTGAGGGGGGAGGAGGAAGATTTGCGTGGGTGAGGAGTTTCTGGATGTATGTGCACTGCTATAGTTGCAGATAAGGCTGGAAAAGTGAGCTGTTAAGGGCTGTGTATGGCTGTCTTAGTCCATTTCCTGCTGCTATAAGAGAATACCACAGACTGGGTAATTTATAATAAACAGAAATTTATTTGGCTCAGGCTTCTGGAGGCTGGAAAGTCCAAGCGCATGGTGCTGGCATCTGGTGAGGGCTTTCTGACCGTACCATAATGTGATGGAAGGCATTACATGATGAGGCAGTGCATGTATAAAACGGAGAGAAAATTATCCTTTTATCAGAAGCCCGCTCCCAAGATAATTAACCCATTCCCGAGATAACAGCATTAATCCATTCATGATGGCAGAGTCCTCGTGACCTAATTCCCTCTTAAAGCTCCCACCTCTCTACAGTGTTACAATGGCGATTAAATTTCAATGTGAGCTTTGGAGGGGCCATTCAAACCATAGCAATGGTTCATACTTTGAATTTTTATTAGTGTTCGGTGATGAGTTATTGGTGGCTTAAAAAGAAAGGAAGTGATATAATCAGATCCACATCTTAGAAATATTAGAAATAGAGATCCAATGGTAGGGAGGAGGATGGATTTGAAGAGAGAAGACCTTCCGAGTCTACTCTTGTATGTACTAAAGAAAGAACCTTCTTACTGGTCTCCTGGGTTTGATTTACATGACTTTAAGTGTCTTTATGTTTAATTTTAAATATTTAAATTTAAGCCTAAACTAAAATATGGAATGGAGTAGAGTGGGCATTTCTTTGTCAAAGAAAGAAATAAAATAGGTAAAGATGCATGAAGATATTAAATAAATTCAGAGAGATTGTAGGGCTGACATTAAAGGAATACGAACCCTTCTTTTCAAGTATAAACCTGTTTGGTGAACATATTTAGCTAAACCTGGAAATGATACAGAGAATTAGGAGAGAGAAAATTGTAAGAGGTAGGCTGCTCTAAGAGTGGAAAGCATGGAGGATTACACAGAGTTTGGAATCATTTGTAGACAGTGGGTAAACTTTAAAGTTTTAGGCATGAATAAATAGCTTATTGGGAACATTAGCTTAGAAATGTTCAGTAAGGTTTGAAAAGAGAGAAAGAGAGAGAATAGAAGGAGAAAAACCTTATGAGTTTCTTGTTTGGTATATTTCCAGAGGACAATTTGGTGATATTTAGCAACATTTATAATACATCCATCTTTTAACCCAACTCTTTAAGAGTTTATTAAATAAATAATAAAAAAGTGTTTAAAGATGTGTGTGCAAGAATGTTCACTGATTGTTAGTTATAATATAGGAAACTTTTAAAAATCAAATATCCAACAATAATTCAGTCACTTCTGTGACTGCAAAAGCACTTTACCAAATCCAATTGATCATTTGATAATCTTCTAATTGAAGTCTTCAAGAGTCTATAAGATCAGCTATAAAGCTGTGGTATGGATTTCTGTTGTAGTAGAATGCTAATCAGCTCCAGATTGAGGAATCTGCTTTCAATCCTAATCTGCCACTTGATAACCATGTGAATTTGGCAAGCCATGTAACCTCTTTGACTCTGTTTCATCTGTAATAGGTGGATAAGAGATTTTTCATTTGGTCATTGTGAAACTGAACATAAATAAAAGGCCTTTCTTTACTTAATTCTTGGCTATTTAAATTAGAAATTTCAGACAAGGAATATCAGTACCTAAAGTGTATTATTTTTTATTTTAATAAAAAAAGTAACATAATCACAAGCCACTGCCTAAAATGCTGAAATGCTTTTCCTTTATAATTAGTCTCTTTGGAATAAACCACAGAATCATTTTTCCTCAAATATTACAAAGCTTTCAAATTTTTGTAAGTGCATATGCAAATTAAAGAGCATCTCACCTCAATTATGAGTACTTAACATAACATAATTATGTTATTCATTTGACCTACCTCAATCTTATATTCAAATCCATAGCGTATTTTCCAAAAAAGAAGACCTAACTTCTTCAGGTTCATCTAAAACATTTTGCTAATGGAAAAAAAAATGCTATCTAACATTTTTGCTTTCAGGAAAAGAATAGGGAATCCTACTTACCCTTTACCTTCTTTATTTGTGTTCTAAATACTGAACTCATTAGAGGTTAAAACTCACATGTTTAGAAGCAAGTAATTATGGTGCTTGGTTATAAATGAGATTTTATTAACATGAGATTTAATTTTGTTTCTCCAAATTTCATCCAGATATGTACCAAAACTTTTTCTTCTTTTTTCTACAAGACTTAAGGATCATTTCAAGTCTAAAGCCTTAAAATTGGCAGTTAATAGTAAAAATACTAAGCTGTCTAAGTTTTGCTTTCACATTTAATTCTCTCTCTCTCTCTCTCTCATTTTCCTTTGAAAGTAGAGAAGAGAGAAGGTCATATTTGGTGGCAAACAGCATAAGGTGTTGACAATAAATTGCAAGCATTGGGACATTGATCTTAAGGTAAAATTAAGGTCATGGTGGATCTGGATCTTTGAGAGTTGAGAGTAACTTTTCATCAGTCTGGGACCTACCTCCAAACAGAATCAATGTATTATATACAGAATTATAGACAAGCTAAGTTTCCCTAGGTATGTACATCTTTGGAGAGTCTAAGCTGGTGGATGCACTCAGATGTGCTGACCCCTTAAGCTGTATGAGGTGACCTAGGAGGGGAATCTAGAAGATGTGGTTGTCATTCTTGGGTGTGATTCTTGAATAAGGGAAAAGGGAGAAGAGCAGAATGGCTCAGAGTGGTCTCTGGAGGGTACAACTGGTTGAGTGTTCAACAGACTAAAAGGAGAATTTTTTTAAAAAGCAACTTTAGGGAGGCATAATTTACATACAAAAAAATACACGTTTTCAAAAATTAAACTTTTTATTTTGAGATAATTGTATATTCACATGTAGTTGTAAGAAATAATATAGAAAGAGTTTATGTATTAATACCATTTACCCAGTTTCTCCCAATGACAAAACTATACAACAATATCATAACCAAGATCACAATATCACAACCATGATATTGACATTGACACAGTCAAGATAAAAGTCAGTTCTAACACCAGAAGGATCCCTTGTATAGCGTTTGTATAGCCACACACCCACTTCCTCTCTCCACTTCCCCATGCCCACCCTCTCTGATCCCTGCCAACCATTAATCTCTTCTCCATTTCTATAATTTTTCAGTTTAGGAATGCTCTTTAAGTGGAGTCATGCAACATGCGACCTTTTAGTGTAGGGTGTTTTTTCTAACACATTAATAACTCTCTGAAAATTCATCCATGCTGTCATATCAAAAGTCCATTCTTTTTTCTTGCTGAGGAATATTCCATGGTACAGATGCATCACTGTTTGCTTAACCAGTAACTCACTGAAAGATGAAATGCATTCATTTTAAGTTTGCATTTCTTATGAGTTTTGACAAACCGATATACCCATGGAATCATCACCACAATCAATTCACAGGACATTTACCCAAGAGAAATGAAAATGGATGTTCACATACAAACTACTTGAATTTTTGCACCAGTTTAATTCATAATACCTAAAAAATGGAAACAATCCAGATGTCCAACCACAGATGAATAAATAAATGAGCAAATAAACTATAATGCATCTGTACAATGCAGTAACACCAAGCAGTAAAAAGCAATGAATTACTGATATACACAACACGAATGAATCTCAAAAACAACACACTTAGTGGGAAAAAAAAAACCCAACAAGACATAAAAGTGCATATGTTTTATGATTCCATTCATATGGATTTCCAGAAAAGGTCAAACTAATCTGTAGCGTCAGAAAGCTCATCAGTGATTGCTTAGGACCAGATGAGTTGGAGAGCTGGGGCTTGACTCCAAAGGGGCACAAGAGAATTTTCTGTGGTTCAAGAGAACATTTTAAAGCCCGAATGTGGGGAGATTCTGCTGCTTAAAATAGAAGGGCCTTACTTTTGTAGGAAACAAGGAAGTAGTGGAAAATAAATTAGTTATGGAGGATAGAAAAAGAGTAAAGTAGGAATTATAGAGTCTCAAGGAACCAAGAGATAGAACAATAATGAACACCAAAAGTGAAAATAGAAAAAACTTGGATGCATGAAGTCAGTAAAGCTTCGAACTGCGGAAAGCTGATTGGAATGATGTAACACCAGGGACTTGAGCCTGACCTATTCGATGGCAAATTTGCAAGATGCGAATTCCCCTACTTGGTTTGTGATCTTTACACAGCTGTATGCGATGGGTGCCCTACTTTGGGTTTGCAGAAGAATTTAGCCCAGTAAACACAGAAGGAAAGAGCATTGAGACAGCAGGAAAGGTCTTCGATAGGCAAATTCTCTAACTGTCTGATTCCACCACTTGGCAAGACGTGAAATTATTTCTACTAAGAGAAAATAAATAGGGAACAACTGTGTTGCTTTTCTTGGAACAATTCCATGACAAAATACAGTGTGACATTTTCCACTGATGCCCTACTTGGAGCCCTCCCCATACTCTCAGAAGGTATGCAGTGCTGACAGAGCAAATGGCATTCCTCAGGTGGCAATAAGCATTTTTAGCATAATATATGTGCCCAAGTCCCCTCCATGCCTAAGGACATAGAACTGACCTGCGTGGGATAGGGAGAGAAACTGGAGCAAAGACAACAGGACTAGGAACACATGAATTCAGTCTGAAGAAGAACAAAAGAATAGGGGTTTGAAGCCAGCTGAGAGTAGGAAGAAACACCAGCTCCAGGGGACCTGGAGGTGGGTGTGAAGTGAGATATGGTTGCTGGAAGTCAGAACTAGGAAATATGCTACAGTAAATAGGAAGCAAGCTGGCATAAAATTACGATTGGGGAAAATGGTCATTAGATCCTAAAATCACTGGGTACAATATGGTTCTAGAATAGGATATTTGCATTGTGTAAAGTATCCCACAGATTTCTTACGACTTATAAAGGAAAAATGTACCTTTTAACTGGAGAAGTCTAATTGGTGGTGACAACCTTATTGGGTGGTTAAAGTTAGCACCGTCGATGGTGGGACAGATTGACAATGATGCGATACTTCTGATGTTGATGTGATTCAGTGTAGAAGTACCCATATCACCCATGAAGTGTTCTTGCCAAAAACGTTTAACCTGAAGCTCAAAAGACCTAGTTTCTATGGAAATGCAGAGGACAGCAGAATAAATAGGAAAAATCAGACAAATCCTGAGTATGAGATATTCTATGAGAGGATATGCCTGGACCTTACCAGTTATTAGTAATAGCAATTAGTAATCTAGTCCTAGATAGAAAGAAGGTAGTATTCTACCTCTTAATACTGTAGGCCATAGAGGCAGTTAATGAATAGGTTAGAACCTGGATGACTAAAGATGAAACTTCATGTAGACTCTTAGACCAATTGCTTGATGAGAAAAAAAATTGGAGATTAAGAGTAGAGCCTCACTACATAGCATTTATAGAATATAGTTAAGTATAAGTTAATTGAACAATTAATTGTATTTAGCTATATTCAGCATGAAAATTCAGTATTTTCAACTCACCCTTTTTTTGTCCTTATAGAGTCTCACATAAAAGAAAATCCCACAGACATTCTTATAGCTCTCTACAAGAACCTGGTAGATTCCAACTCATCCAGTAGACTAGATTCTGAGGCTCAGACAGAGAACCTTAGAAGATAAATCTATTAATTTCGTGTGATTGGCTCATATATTCTGCAACAGCCACTTGTAGCCACTACAGGCAAACCTCAAGTCCCAGGTGGTTTTTGATAAAATCACTCAGGACTGCTTCCTCCAAAAAGCACAATTTTGACTTCAATATTTTATTTTTAACAATTTTAAACATACAGAAAAGCTGAAAGAATATTTCAAAGAATGCCTGTGTACCCTCTTCCTAGGTGCAAGAATTGTTAACATTTTGCCAAATTTGATTTATATATTTATATCAGAACATTCCCTTCCATAAGCATAGCACCATTTTTATACCTAAGAAAGAATAATTATATAATATCATCTAATCTTCAATGAATATTTAAATGTCTCCAATTGACCTAATAACATATTTGTAGATTTTCTCCCGGAATCAGGTTCTAATCAAAACTTATTCATTGCATTCTTTATGTGTGATTAATCTTTTTCATCTCATTTACTCTGGAATCATCTTTTTACTTTTCCTTACAGTCTTCTCTTCTTTCTTTTTAAACTCTTCATGATAGCGACATTTTGAGGAATCCAGGCAAGCTGTCTTGCTCATCATGAGTAGGAGGCTTGGCTGCATAAAGGCCAGCACACTGAGGACAGGGCACCAGAGCTTTGGAAACCATAGCGAAACAAGGTCCCCATGGCCACATGTGGCTGAGAGTGAGTGGGTAGCACCCGCAGAGCTGTCTGTCTCAATATGGAGCCTCTTTTGTGATGAGGCCAAAGACCAAGAGATTTCATGTGGAGTCACCTATAAACATCCCAGTTCACTTGTATAATTATGGAGGGGGCGATGGACCCATAAAATTGACAGAGATCTCCCCTCAACTCAGCAAGTGGGCACTGAGTTAGATTGAAGTGATTCATAAAATTAAGGTAGGATTAGGTTGAAGATGGTGGCCTGAGCACTTGCGTTTTCTCATCTTCTCCCAGAAATCTCATCAAAATAACAATAAAGATATATAAAGCGTGATCCATAGGAAGCCACCAAGAGAACCCAAGAGAGAGCACCACCTTCCAGAGCTTTGAGGAATTTATGTAGTACAGAAAGCAGATGGGATCTTAGTGATTGTCTACCAGAGTGGAGGGAGCTGTGACTTAGAAGAGACCCAGGAGAAGGCCGCTATAAAGGCGTAGGAGAAAATCTGTCCAGCATACCCCATGGTGGCTTCACTCAGAGCCTGCAGGTTCTGGGAGCAAGACTGGACCGTGGAACAATTACCAAGAAATGTGGTGATAGGAACAAGGTGCAGAAGAGCTGGGCCAGTAGGTCCCGTACAGATTTAGAAGGTGACCAGCAGCAGTACTGTTTACCACTGTGTCACAAACAGAGAGCTGCTCTCTGCAGAAACTGAAAGATTTTCCTAGAAAAGGCCAGGACTCCAAGTTTGTTAGTGACATTCCCAAGACTGGGGGCAGCAAATTGAGAGGAGGAGAGCACACCTGCCATTCTGCGCATGTACACCCTAAGGGGACATCCAGGTCCCCTCTCCATGGCACTCACCAGCAGTCCTCACACTCTGGAGAGAGAAGTGTGCTGGGGAAATGGAGTTTTATAATTCCTGAAAACAGCCACACAGACACCATCCATGTTCACAGATGTCAATATTAGAGAAGATAAACTGATGATCTGGATCACTAGACTATCAGGAAAAGCCATCGGAACCAAGGCTGAGAAACAAAAAAAAATGGATCCCAATGTAACAGATGAGTTATGAAACAAAGAGAATTAAAGAAAAAACACCCCAACTTTTAATCAAAATCTCAGAAGAAATTCAAAAAGATATTATGTCCTTAAGAGGAATGGACTGCTATGGAAAAAGGAACAACTGGAAATACTAAAATGCATGATGGCTGATACTAAAAGATTTTAATACGAAGGTCAGAGGATAAAATCAAGGACATTTCCAGACAAGCACAGAGGGAAAAATGGAAGAAAAACAGGAGATAAGGAGACTTGATATAGAAGGTCCAACATTTATTTAAACAGAACTTCCAGAAAAGAGAATACAGAAAATGGGGTGAAAATATAGAAAATATGGGAGAAAAAAAATTCCACAGGCTAAAGAAAGACAAGTTTTTGGATCGAAAAGACCTATGTAGTGCCAAATGGAAACAATGATAAACTCCCCACACCCATTTCCATCTTGATAACAATTCAGAATGCCAAATGTAACAAGAAGATTCTATACGCTTCTAGAAATGAGAACACACGTACACATAGGCACATGCACACACACGCACAAGATAAATCACAAAGATCATTTTGGCCTCAGACTTCTTATCAGCTTGAAGATAAGAACCAATATTTTAACTAGTTCAGATGGAAAATATTTTGGTATTTAAAATTCTATAACTAAATAAACTACCAATTAAAGGTAACTGCAAAATAAAGATGTTTTCAGATATGCAGCTTTTCAGAAAAGTTTACCTCTCATGCATGCTTTCTGAAATAAAAAGTATCTGGTTATGTACTTTAGCAGGGGAAAGAATCATCAAAAGCTGTAGACAGGTATTCAAGAAACAGTGGAAGTAACAGGGTAAGAGCAGAAATACTCAGCAAACAGTGGGGAAGTAAGCCAAATAGGGACAGAAAATCTGAAGGCTTCCTGGAAGATATCTCCAAGAGTAAAGTGGATGCCATTTTTTAACAACCTGGAAGAGTTAAAAGGTTTCAGCAATTAAAAACTCCAAGGAGAGCAAAACAGGGAGAAAATCATGGTGTTTTCCTGAAATACTTTGAAATATACCAAAATTTTGGGCAACTGAGAGAATGTCAGGAGAGAGAATCAGTTTGATCTTGACTCCTGATATAAGACATTCTTTTTCAAAGGTGACAAAAGGTTTAATGACGCAGGATTATTCTCTTTCTCCTCAGGTCCAGACATGCTCTTTGGCTCTGTTGTGCATAAAGTGACATAATTATAATACTATAAATTCTGTTTTCCAATTTTTAGAATCAATCTAATTTAATTATAGTGTCAGACAGAGGTAGCAGAATGTACGCATTGGAAATGTAAAAGTAATATTGAGCTTGGAAATATAATGTCCTATTCACACATATCTACCCCTCCTTTAGCCCCAGGCCCCACAAAAGATATAAAAAGACGACTCCGTAGCCACACTAGTAAAAGGAAGGAAGGAAAAGAGGAAGGGAAATGAGAGAAAGAAAGGAAGAAAGAAGGTAAGCAGGTGGGCAGGCACAGAATTTGTTGAGCAGATTGGATCAGGTATTGAGAAAAGCAAAACGGGAGGAAACAACAGCCCCAAATCCAAGCATAAAATTACTACCACAAAGGTAGAAACAAGTTGGCTCAAGGGAGCTCCAGCATAAGCACACAGAAAGGCAAGAAGGTGCCCAAGGGCATTCATCAGGCTAATTCATCCTGCAACTACACTCTTCTCTCCTCAGCCCACCACTTTACCCTAAGTAGTTCACAGCCTCAACCTTCTATCTCAATAGAGCAGTGCAGGTGAGCATTGGCGCTGCAGAGGAGGGGCTCCTTGTATCCAGATAAACTGCCAGACCTCCATCTGGCCGCCCATCTCTCTCTTCCACAGAATCACCATTTGAAAGCTGCAGAAAATAGAAATGGCACTGGTAAGTGAACAAAAAATCATGTACGCAAAGCTAAGCATGCAACCAAAGTGACGTTAGACTTAAACTGAGTAGCTATAACCAAAGGAAATAGAGTTAATAGAGCAAATAAAACAGAATTTGAAAGAAATGTCATTAATATCCTCACAGCAATAAGAGAGGATATCATATTGTAAAACAAGAGCAGCTGATGTCTTAGGTCAGGTTGTGTAGGAAATAGACTCTGAAACTGAGGTTTGCAAGCTGGAGGTTGACTTCGGAGTGCCTTTAAGATCCATTTTACTAGGCATCTACCCAAAGGAAAAAAAGATATTCTATAATAAAGACATGTGCACTTGAATGTTTGTGGCAGCACAATTCATAATTGCAAAGATGTGGAAACAACCCAAGTGCCCATCGATACATGAATGGATTAATGAAATGTGGTATATGCATACCATGGAATACTACTCAACCACAAAAAACAATGGTGAACTAGCACCTCTTATATTATCCTGAATAGAGCTGGAGCCCATCCTTCAAAGTGAAGTATCACAAGGATGGAAAAACAAGCAACACATGTACTCGCCATCAAATTGATACTAATTGATCAACACTAAGGTGTTCACATGGAAGTAACATTCATCAGGTGCTGGTCAGGTGGGAGGGGGTGGGGGAGTGAGTAAAGTCACAACTAATGGGTGCGGAGCACATTGTATGGGAGAAAGGCACACTTGTAACCCTGGCTGAGGTGAGGCAAAGGCATTTTATATAACCGAAATATTTGTACCCCCATAATATTCTGAAATATAACAAGAAAGATCCAGAGAAGGAGTGAGGGAAGCAGGAGCGGGCAGCAGAAAGAGTCGAGCTGTCCTGTGTGGTTACAACAGAGCCCTCAGCTGACCTCCCAGGGAGCTCTGGAGTTGTACTGGGGCTTGAGCCATCAACAATCAACATTCTCAGCAGCCCAGGGGATGGTGATTGGACAGCTGAGCACTGTGGTGCTATACGGAAGGATCAGGGGATATACACACAGCAACCACTAGAAGTAATTATTTTAAAAAGTGACAATTGGGGAATTAAGAAATTTAACTCATGATCATCAATTTTTTTAAAAAAACCATTAAGCTACATAAACAGGAAGAACGGACAGGGATGAAGGCTGAATTAGTGAGCTGGGAAATAGAGCTAGGGGATTCTACTAGAGGGAGGTACGAAGACTCACACAGATACAGAGGAGGAGAGAAAAGTTAAGTTACATGAATGAGACTATGAGAAGGTCCATGTGACAGCAAAGTCATCAATACAACAGCAAAACATTATGATATAATCAAAGAAATAGTAGAACTGAAAAAGAGAGGTAAGTAAAGTAAACAAAAGTTTAAAAAAATCCTTTAGAGAAGGGAGTTAATAGCTACTATATGAAGTTGACAAAACAAAAAATAATGGTATAAACAGTTAGAACCATGGCATGAGTCACCAAAAGAATTTAAAACAGAAAGAATTAAGGGTGTTGACCTCTACAGACTCTGACTGGACATAAGAGTAGGAAGTTTTACTTTTCATTTCCCATTTTATATATACATATATATGCATATTTTTCAATAGATATATTTCTTCAAAAAAATTTAAAGACAGAGTAAAGAATATTAATGATTTCGCCTGTCATACAACAGATTAATAACCACTACATGTGCACAGTGGTTAAGATTCATATTGACTGCATTTATTGAACATTGAAAATGTGCAAGGCACTGTTTGAGAGAAGTGTCATTATCCCAACGGCCCATGTTATAGGCTCAGAAAAAATACAATAAGTTGTCCAAGTTTGCCTGGAAGTAGAGCTGAGATTTCAACATCTACAGGCTCCAGAGCATGGACATTTGAATACTCTGCAAATTTTGCTCTAATGAGACTGGTGGATCAATCCTCTTGTCAGCATTTATTGTGGTATTGGAGGGATTCCTTGAGTTATTGATCAACACTCTTTCTTTAAACCCTTGGTCTTTGGACAATGGGTGGTAGACAAAGGATATAGACCTGAAAAGTCTTGATAAATCTACCAAACAGAACTCTAAACCAGAGAGTACTTTTGATTAATAGGTGATTTAGAAGTCTATGGAGATATTTTTCGTTTAAAAGTAGGGTAGGATGGCTAGAGCAGAGTGGGGCCGGTGCAGAGAATAAACATAACATTTTTGGGTGGATTTCCTTAACCAATGGACAGTAATATAATGATTAAGAAATGAGGACATGTTAGAGATGAACCCCAGGTAATGGTGTCACGGAAAGTCAGATAAGGGTAGAGTCAACTCATTCATTTCTTGAGCCTGTCCTTGACGTGGGGGCAAATGTTGGAGGTGGCATTATATCAGACACTAGACTACAAGAAGGCCAAACAAGTTCAGTGTTAGGTTGGGCCAATGCAGAAAGACAAAAGCAAACTGTTTGTGAGCCTCTCCAACTAAGACAAACATTGGTTCTATGTTCCCTCTACCTCCTATGTAACACCTGAATGTTTCTAGTCCTCTCCAGCCCCTCAGTTAATGCATGACTTAGGCTCTTATCATTTCTGGCCTCAAATTAATGCAATCATTCCCTGCTAGTTATGGACTGAATGTTTGTATCCCCCACCCCCACCAAATTCTTATGTTAAAGCCCTAATCCCCAAGGTGATGGTATTTGGAGATAGGGCCTTTGGGAATGAATTTGGTTTAGATGAGGTCTTGAGGGTGGAAGCCTCATGATGGAATTAGTGCCCTTATAAGAAGAGACACCAGAGAGCTTACTCTCTTTCTCTCTCTGCCACGTGAGGACACAACAAGAAGGCGGCAGTCTGCAAGCCAGTAGGTGAGCCCCCATTAGAATCAGACCATGCTGACACTCTGACCTCAGATGTCCAGGCTCCACCACTGTGAGAAAATAAATTTCTGTTGTTTAAGCCACTCAGCCTATGGGATTTTGTTATGGTAGCCTGAGCAGACTAAAGCACCATTCTTTCTAAAGCATTTTTGTCTTGGCTTTAATCTATTCACTATTCGGTAGGATGGCCTTTAAAACAAAAAATGACCATGACAATCATTCCATAAAATATTTCAGTGGAAAACAAATGCAATAATATATTAATGCCTTCCCATCATCCTTAATATATCCAAATTTTGTGATATGACTCTCAATGGCTTCCAAATTTTAGCTTCTGCCTGCTACTCTTAGGTTTGATTTTGATACTCTCACACTTCACCCAAATTGACTTTTTAAGGTGTCCCCTACACTATGATTTCTGTAGACCTTCACCCAAAGTGACATTTTTGCTTAGAACCCTTCCCCATTACCAACCCACTTCCTTTCCCCTCTTTGTCCTAGGTAACACCTCCTCACTCACCCTGCAGGTCTCAACTCAAGAGAGCTTCCCTGAGAGGCTTCTCCTAACTTACAGATGATATTAAGATCCCTGTCCCTATATGGTATTGCAAGCTTCTGTCCTAGACTTAATATTATACTTCTTAGTTGTTATTACAGTCATTTAAATTCTGCCTTCTTAGCTAGAATGGAAGCACTAGGAGGGGGTACCCTGTTTCTCTGGTTCACCATTATAGCCTCCCTTCCTCCCTTTTAAACTCACTTTAAGGCATTCAGTACATGTTGAATTAATAAATGACTAAGTGAAGAAATGTCCTTTCACAGCAGACCTCCATGTCACTCTGCCTGTCCCACAGCTGATCCTGATGGCTCAAAATTGCAGGTATCTGCCTAATACACATATATCATTATCCCTGATATAGTGGTTTTCTGGAGCTGAGGCCACTTTCTCTGTCCCCAGAGCTGCTTGGTGACTAGAGGAAAACCAGCATGAGCCAGATTCTAACACAGGAAAAGGGAATAGATTCATCAAGCAATAGATCAAGGAACTTGGTGCTGATTTGGGACAGAATTCTGAAGCCAATTACTAAATGTATTATTAAATGCGCAGGACCCATTTGGAATCCAATAAGTGTTTTTTAAAAATAAATTAGAAATGAATAATTGTGAACACTCAGGAAGGAGTTGATCAACATGATTCATCATTGATTAAAAATACAACAGGACATTTTTGCAGTTTGGGGCTTCCTGGTGACATTTTGATAAAGTTCCCACTTACTCCTTCCATCTTGGAGTTTTGTACACACAAGGAAAGATAAAGATATAGAAACCATGGGATCAAGGTATTTAAATCTGGGAAGCTGCCCCAAATACCTCTTCATACATCAACAATGCAAAACTTTCTTGTAAAAGCACTGTTAGGAAATGAAGTTTAGACTTGAGACTTAAGTAAGTTTGGTAATGTAGCCATCTCTTCCTAGCTTGATGTCTTTTCTCCTACTTATCCTGAAATTGAGATGAGTAGTCCTGCAGAGAAGATCCTGAGTCCATCTCCCTAACCATTAGAGATGTGGATTCCTTACCATAAAACAGCCCTCCTCTCTGCTAACGCATGCCCTAATGATTGAATGGGCCAAGCTCTGACCAAGAACTGAAAAAGGACAAAGATACTATCTAGCTCTTACCTTCCAATGTGGGTGTACACTGATACATAGAAAAGGGGAGCAGAGGTTGCTCTTTTTTTGAGAATCTGTTAATATGACTTGTCGATTAGAGGATTGTTGTAGATGATAATAATTGTGAAGCTAACATTTATTGAGTGCTTCTATGAGCCAGGCCCTATTCTAAGAACTTTAAATGAATTAAGTCATTCACTCCTCTATCAACCTTATCTGGTAGGTATGATTATAATCCTATGAGCTAAGTAACTTGCATAGGGTAATGAAGCTAGCAAATGGCAATGCTGGGATGTATACCCAACAACCAGGTCCAGAGATGAAGCCCTTATACCTGACAACACCACACTGTCCACTCTATTGTGCCCACTGTTGAGCATCAGCTGAGCCCAGGGAGAACGTGGACTCCTTGGAGAGACTTGTCAACACTTCGAAGATGTGTTTATGAATACAGTAGAAAAATGAGGTTTGGTGGGACAGGATCAAGATGGTTGACATATATACTTCCTCCATGGAAAGGAGCCAGAATAGAAAGCACAGTCTCACATTTTGAACAGATTGTCTAGGAGAGAATGCTAGGATTCACCAGGGAAGCAAGGGGAAGCACCAAAAGTGGGTAAGGAGAAGGTTCGGGGCAACTCGCCAAGCCAGGGCCTGGCTAAGAGCCAGGAGAAGTTCCTGGATGTAGGGAATCAGTAAGAGAGAAGCACTTCATACTCCAAGATGAGCCTCTACCATCTTACCTTCAAGAGAACTGCCCAACACACGCAGGTTTCAGGCCTAACATAGGAAGCTGCCTGGAGATTGCACAGAGATACTGCTCCAGAAAGGAGCCTACACAGCATCCCATTGGCATCCAAGCCAGAGCAGCTTGAGCTGGGCAGTGTTCTGACAGCCTGTATACCAGGGAACTGTGGGCACACCTGTAGCCACTGCTCTGAGGAGAGAATTGAGGAGACCAGGCACTCCCACTCACCCCTATAAAGGTCCCCACCACCCTGATGTGTGGTGTTGTTAAGCCTGAAACATGAGAAGACACCATTACCCACAACCTTTTGCCCCCGCTGCTTACCCAGGTGGGGCTCCAGCATCTCTGGTTGTAGGCCCGAGGCACTATTTTGAGAATTTAACGCTGGGCTGTGCACCACACTTGGCCAAGTTCAGGCTGACCCAGCTGACTAAGGAGGGACAGAGAAACCAGGCATTTGGGCCACCTATCTAGGGCAATGCATACCATCCTACAACAGGCTGTGGTGAGAATGAACCTTAAGAAAACTGCACTCCCCACTGCTTCCTGCCAACACAACCTGCCTGGGAAGAGCCTCGCCCTGTCTGATCACAGGCCCAAGGCACCATTTTGGGAGTTTAAAGCTGGGCTGCACCCTGCTCTCAGGCTGTGTTTGGGCTGATGCAACTGTAGCCGTCACCCAGTTGAGGAAGGACAGGGGAGCCCAAGCTCTCCTACATATACCTAGGACAATTCCCACCACCCTGCTCCTGTAAGACTGAGACTCAAGTGGACTGCACTTCCCATGGTTTCTTGCCCGTGCTGCTACCCTCTTTGATTTCAAGCCCACAGCTAGTGGCAGTTTGAGAGTTTAATGCTGGGCTGTGCACTGGCCTCAGACTAAGTTTAAGGTGATATGGCTGCAACCTGCATTAAACTAGGAAGCGATAGGGGAGGCCAAACTCTCCTAAGCACACTTAGGACAATACCTGCTGCCACGGGACAGGTAGATTTGGGACTGGGGATTAGCTTGCCCAACCTATTGCATCTACCAGCATCACCAACATAGACAACTTGGATCCCACTAGGTGACTCTACCACTGCTACCGCCACCTCCCACATCATACCACTTGCACAGGGGCCTTCTGTGGCCCTCCAGGACACACTAACACTGCTGGCAGTATAAGCTACTTTGGGACCTAAAGTCAGGCAGACTCTGCCCACTGCTGCCACTGCTGGGGCCTGACGATTGGCTCAGCTATCATTAAATTCCAGAGCAAAACTTTGCCACAGCCTGAACTAATAAGTGTTCCCACCAAGGAAATCACAAACACTGACCCTGGGTACTGCCTAAGAAATCATACGAAGATTACACTACTGCAGGTACCCAAAATCAAAGCCAAAGTGTCCTACTCAACCAACAACATACGTACATCTTCAGTAAAAAATTGTACCTTTTGAAAGCAATTTCAAAAAATTGGAACAAGCAACTGCTACATCAGATGTGGAGATGCCAATGCAAGAACAGAGAAAACATGAGAAAGCAAAGAAATAGGACAGCACCAAAGGACCATAATTGTCCAGCAATGGATCTCAATCAAAAAGAGTTCCTTGGCCGGGCACGGTGGCTCAAGCCTGTAATCCTAGCTCTCTGGGAGGCCGAGGTGGGCGGATCCTTTGAGCTCAGGAGTTCGAGACCAGCCTGAGCAAGAGCGAGACCCCATCTCTACTATAAATAGAAAGAAATTAATTGGCCAACTAAAATATATATAGAAAAAAAAAATTAGCCGGGCATGGTGGCATATGCCTGTAGTCCCAGCTACTCGGGAGGCTGAGGCAGCAGGATTGCTTGAGCCCAGGAGTTTGAGGTTGCTGTGAGCTAGGCTGACGCCACGGCACTCACTCTAGCCTGGGCAATAAAGTGAAACTCTGTCTCAAAAAA
>VSMD01062787.1:0-56251 GCA_008750895.1 Mirza zaza | reverse complement strand
AAAAAAAAAAAAAAAAAAAAGAATTAAAAAAAAAAAAAGAACATTTCCAATGTTCTCAGTTTTAATTTCTAACCTGGGCCGGGCGCGGTGGCTCACGCCTGTAATCCTAGCTCTCTGGGAGGCCGAGGTGGGTGGATCGTTTGAACTCAGGAGTTCGAGACCAGCCTGAGCAAGAGCGAGACCCCATCTCTACTATAAATAGAAAGAAATTAATTGGCCAACTAATATATATAGAAAAAAAATTAGCTGGGCATGGTGGCACATGCCTGTAGTCCCAGCTACTTGGGAGGCTGAGGCAGAATGATTGCTTGAGCTCAGGAGTTTGAGGTTGCTGTGAGCTAGGCTGACGCCACGGCACTCACTCTAGCCTGGGCAATAAAGTGAGACTCTGTCTCAAAAAAAAAAAAAAAAAAAAATTTCTAACCTGGCAAGTATCAATAGCTATAACCCACATAAGTCAATGCTCTTTAGGATCTTTGATAAGCCCTAAGACTGTAAAGGGGTCTTGAGACCAAAATATTTGCAAACCATTGCTTTTACTTTGCTCCCTTGTAAAGCAAAAGCACATACATGGTTGTATATCTCTGTCACTATTGCTCCAAAGTATAGTTACAACCACTTGTAGTCAATCTAACTTTTTTTTTTTTTTTGAGACAGAGTCTCACTCTGTTGTCTGGACTACAGTGCCATGGCATCAGCCTAGCTCACAGCAACCTCAAACTCCTGGGCTCAAGCAATCCTTCTGCCTCACTCTCCCGAGTAGCTGGGACTACAGGCACACGCCACCATGCTCGGCTAATTTTTTCTATATATTTTTAGTTGGCCAATTAATTTATTTCTATTTATAGTAGAGACGAGATCTTGCTCTTGCTTAGGCTAGTTTCGAACTCCTGACCTTGAGTGATCCTCTGGCCTCGCCCTCCCAGAGTGCTAGGATTACAGGTGTGAGCCACCGTGCCCGGCCAGTCAGTCTAACTTTTAACTAAAATAACTAACTTCAATTTCACAGGAAACACTGGGCATGGACAATTATGAATTGCCTGTCATTTTAGCAACTAGCTGAGCTCAAGGATACACCAAACTCAGCTTGCTGGAGCCGCCCTCAGCCCTCACACTACTTCTTCACAGGGCAAAAAGGGACATGTTCATTGACAGACCCAAAGATAGAGCCTCTCCATAGCTATATAAAAATAAGAAGCAAAATTATGTCAACTTAAAATTATACTTAGTAATCAGTGTTTCAGTTTTCTTCCTTGGTCATCCAACAAATATCCATCCATTAATTAATTCAATTGAGTATCAGTCCAAGTTTTCAGTCACCTAAAGATATTGGGCATTATCTTCAAGCTGAATACTACCAAACATAATTACTCTTGAAATAAATTTATCAGAATAATGATTTAGTCAAATGCAAATATACATTTTTCATAATGTTCAACATTATGTAGGACTAGTGGTAGCTTATTTGATGAATAAACCTGCATAAATTTAGGAAAACACAAACCTACGTAGAGTAAAATGCACACTCCAATTATATTTAACACTGATCAGAGAGAAAACATACATAATAACATAATACTAATTGTTGTTATTGACCCAAATAAATAAACTAGTCTCATTCACCAAAGATTTACCTTAATTATGTGAATTTGGATTCTTAAAAAGTATTGGAGTTAGTTTCTGAAATAGGAATCTTTTTAAAGTCTAGCACATTTAAAGTATTAAAAGTTCAATTTTAAGGCCGGGCGTGGTAGCTCACGTCTGTAATCCTAGCACTCTGGGAGGCCGAGGCGGGCGGATTGCTTGAGGTCAGGAGTTCGAAACCAGCCTGAGCAAGAGCGAGGCCCCGTCTCTACTATAAGTAGAAAGAAATTAATTGGTCAACTAATATATATAGAAAAAATTAGCCGGGCATGGTGGCGCATGCCTGTAGTCCCAGCTACTCAGGAGGCTGAGGCAGCAGGATTGCCTGAGCCCAGGAGTCAGAGGTTGCTGTGAGCTAGGCTGATGCCATGGCACTCACTCTAGCCTGGGCAAAAATGCAAGACCCTGTCTCAAAAAAAAAAAAAAAAAAAAAACAGAAAAGAAAAGAAAAGAAAGAAATTAGCTGGCCAACTAAAAATATACAGAAAAAATTATCTGGGCATGGTGGTGCATGCCTGTAGTCCCAGCTACTCAGGAGGCTGAGGCAGGAGGATTGCTTGAGCCCAGGAGTTTCAGGTTGCTGTGAGCTATGACTATGTCACTGCACTCTATCCAGGGTGACAAAGTAAGACTGTCTCACCAGAAAAAAGAAAGAAAAAATGAGTAATGTTGATGTGTTGAGAGCTGACTAGATTAACGCTGTCATGAGCATCACCATGGATTGAAGTCTTACCAAGCATTGTTGTTGACTTAAAAATAGTACAGGTTCAAAGTCATAAAAGGGGGCATGGGTGATGAATTAGTTAACACATGCCAAGGTCAGTGCTTTAAAACAAGAGGGTATTGATGGTGAACCAACCAAAACCCTTGTTTTAGGCCTGGGTGGAAGGCAACACTACCAGGGAGGGAGGAACTGATAGTGGAAGAATGAACAGAGATAAGAGGAACATTGATGATAGAAGAGTTAATGCACGGAGTTCAATGATTGACCAAAAATTCATTGATGATGGAATAAAGACACTGAAATTTGAAGTCAAGTAAAAGGGGCCAGGATTATTAATTAGTTAACAATTGTTCTGTTGACTAACAGAGAGGTAGGTATTGATATTGGGACACTTAGAAAATGCTTAAACTCAGATGAGGGGAGTATTCAAGGTGTAATAGTTAGCAGAGGCCCTAGTTTAGGGTCAGACCAGAGAAATAGGGATGAGGACAATTGAATAAATATCTTGTTTTGAGGTCAGTCCTGAGGGGACTAGATTCTAGAATAATTAACAGAGCCTCGAGTTTGAATTCAGACTCTAGGGGCAATGATGTTGAAAGACAGAATAATTGCACAAGTTCAATGACAGACCCACAGGGCACCGGTGATGGAGCAGTTATTAGAATATCAGGTTCCAAGTCAAACCAGAGGGGAGCTGATGGTGTTATATATAATAGAAGACTGGTTTGAGTAGGCCTGGAGTGGAAGGATTTTTGGAATAGTTAAATGGCTGTGTTGGCTAACTAGACTCGGCAGATCTTTGAATATGAGATAAACAAGTCCTGGTTAAGAATCAGACAGACCAGAGAACAAGGATAGTGGAAGAGCTTTGATTAGGGACCAGGTTGACATGGAAGGTGGAATGACTAGAAAAGAGAACTCTGCTTTGAGAACAGGCCAGAAGGACATTGCTAATGTAGTGGTTAATAGTGAAGCAGGTTTGAGGTCAGACCAATGGAGCACTGATGGTTTAAGAATTAAAATGGCCTATGTTCAAAGTCAGGTCAGAGGGGACTGAAGTTTGAATAGTTAAAAAGAAACCCAGGTCTGACCAGTGTGGCATTCTTGGATGAAGAATTAACAGAGGTCTGGGTTTGATTTTAGATCAGAGGGGCCATTAAGCTAGAATATCAAATGAAGACCTGGGTTCAAGGCCATGCCAGAGGAGCAGTGATGGTAGAATAGTTAAGAGACCCCTGTCTTTTGAGGCAGACTATAAGGCCACTGATGGTGTAATTGTTAATAGAGGAGATCAAACCAGAGAGGTGGGGATGTTGGAATAGTTCAAAATCATATCAGAGGACCTTGATGTTGGAAGTTAACAGAATTCTCAATTGATGGTCAGGATAGGGGGCTGATGATGGTGGAATAGTTTAGAGAGGTCTGGATTCGAGGTCATGGCAGAGGAGCCTACAGTGGAATAGCTAACAAAAACTCTGGGTTTTGGTTGGATGAATGGCCTGTGGTGTTGGATTAGATAAGAGATGCCCACGTGAGAATTAAGATCAAAGAGGATCTCAATAGAGTCAAAGCTAAAGGAGTCTAAATTCAAGCTCAGACCAGAGAGGCCTCAGTGGTTCTAGAGTTCACAAAGGTCCAATTAGAGCAGAAGGCCAGTAATGGTGGTATATTAACCAGAGGCCCAGATTCAAGGTCAGACCAAAGAATAGCCAGCAGAATTTCAGTTCCAAATGAAACCAGAGGGGTACTGATGGTAGAATAGTTTGCAGAAGCTTGGTTCAAGCTCCACAATAGAGTGGAAGCCATCATGGAACAGTTAACAGGTACATGGGTCTGAGGCCTGCCCAGAGGGAATTGATGCTGCAAGTGTGACCAGTGCCCAAGGTTCAAGATCAGATCACAGGGGCAATTATAGAGGAATAGTAAATAGAGGCCAGGGTTTGAGGTAGGATCAGAGGGATATAAATAGTGGAATAATTTATTGAGATCAGGCCAGGGAAGCATTGAGTGTGGAAAAGTTAACAGAGACCTGAAAAGCACTGATAAGGCATTAACTGAGGTCTGAATTCAAGGGACTGGCAGTTATCGATGGTGGAATTACAGTGTCCCAGGTTAGAGTTTAGAACAGCACAAACTGATGGAAGAGTTAAAAAGACTCAGGTTTTAAGTGTCCATGAACAATTGAATGGATAAAGAAAATGCGGTACATATACACAATAGAATATTATTCAGCCATAAAAAATGAGTGCTGGGCACGGTAGCTCACGCCTGTAATCCTAGCACTCTGGGAGGTCGAGGCAGGAGGATCACTTGAGCTCAGGAGTTTGAGACCAGCCTGAGCGAGAGTGAGAACCCGTCTCCACTAAAAATAGAAAAATTAGCCAGGCGTGGTGGCATGCGCCTATAGTCTCAACTATTCAGGAGGCTTAAGCAGTAGAATTGCTTGAGCCCAGGAGTTTGAGGTTGCAGTGAGCTACGATGATGCCAATGCACTCTAGCCCAGGTGACAGAGCAAGACCCTGTCTCAAAAAATAAACAAAAATTTTAAAGAAGACTTAAGTTTCAAGTAAAACTAGGGGTCTTGATGGTGGAAGCATTAACAGAGGCCCAGGTTTGAGGGTAGAGCAGATGGACACTGATGATGGTAGAATTTAAAGTACCTGGCTGAGAGGTCATAATAGACAGGTATTGGTGGAAGAAACATTAAGAGATGCCCACATTTGCGGTCAGACCAAAGGAACAGTGATGGTAGACTAGTTAACAAAGGCCTTGGCTTAAGTTTGGACCCCATGGGCATCAATGGTACAACTATTAATATAGGGGTACAGGTTGGAATTGACACCATAAGGGTGTTGATAGTGGAATAATTAACCAAGGCCCAAATTCAAGGTCAGGACTGAAGGTCCTCGAGGTCAGAACAGAGCAAAAGGGCATAGATCACAAAATACAGTAGTTAGATGTTCAAGTTCAAGGTCAGATCAAAAGACAACTGCTACTGGAATATTGTGCAGAAGACCTGCTTTGAGATTTGACCAGTCGTACACAGGTAGGGTAATAGTTAACCAAGGCCCAGCTTCAGGCTCAGACCAGAGAGACTCTTGATGGTGAAGTAGTTATTAATAACAAACACACAGGTTCAGAGTCAGGCATGGAACAGTTCCTGGAGGCCTGGATTTGAGGCAAGACTAGAATGGCACTGATGGTGGAATGGTTAACAGAACTCCAGATCTGATGTCAAATCAGAGGCACAGTGATGATGGGCAAGTTAACAGAGGCTCAAGTTTGACCAATAACTGTCTTTTTATTCTTTATTATTTGCTCATTCTTTCTGTTTATTATTTTTATTTCTTTTGTCACCATAGCACCTCATTCATGAATTTATTTCCTCTTAGGTTGTGAGTCAAGAAAAGTATCACCAAGATGAATTTAAAATAGAACATCAACTCTGCCACCTCAAAATTTCACAAGGAGGAAACCCCCAAAATCATGCACAATATTCATGATCAATCATCTTAAGTCCAGAAATGAAGAACATGGAGAGTATGAAGAAAAGAAGAAAGTGTTAGAGACAAATGAGGATCCCCCAAATTACCTTTCCATCCAGACCTTGGTTGAAACTGGGAATCTATTTGGTGTTGCATATTGTGCAGAAATGAGTTCACACAGCAAGCCTGAACTGATATCCTTTGAAAGGCCTACTTCGAGGTTGACCCTTGGCTAGTGTCTGGGAACTTACATTTCGGGAGGGATCCCACCATTCCCTAAATGATAAGAGTGGCTCACTGTGCCTCAACTGTTTGTACAAACAATGTAGTTTATGTTGAACACCCGTTTTCCCTATGGGAGTCCAGGATTTGGGTATGTGCCAGGCAGGGGGTACCTATGTGACCAGCCCCTAATAAAAGCTCTGGGTGTCAAGTCCCTAATTGAGCATCCCTGGCAACATTTCACTCATGCTGTCACAAACCATTACTGGGGCGACTGAGCACAACCCGTGTGACCCTGATGGGAGAGGACCCTTGGAAACCTGTGCCTGGTCTCCCTAGAACTTTCCAGCTCCATGCACCATTTCCCTTTGTTGACTTTTCTCTGTAATAAAATCTATTGATTTTGCTGTAATAAATCATAGTCATGAAAGTAACCAGATGCTGAGTCTTTTTTTTTTTTTTTAGAAAGCCAATGAAAGCCACACATGCTGAGTCTTGTGAGTCCTCCTAGCAAATCACTGAGCCTTGGGGACCCTGACACACATAGACATGATCTTTACCACACGAACAATCCAGCTCACTGATATCCCTGTCTCATCACCATTTACCCTAAGGTCTGTCAGATGGAAGTACCAATTAGAAATGCTTTTGGGGGCCAGACATGGTGGCTCACACCTGTAATCCTAGCACTCTGGGAGGCTGAGGTGGGAGGATGGCTTGAGCTCAGGAGTTCTAAGACCAGCCTGAGAAAGAGTGAGACCCTGTCTCTACTAAAAACAGAAAAAATTAGTTGGACGTGGTGGCACACACCTGTAGTCCAGCTACTTGGGGGGCTGAGGCAGGAGGATCGCTTGAAGCCAGGAGTTTGGGGGCTCAAAAAAAAAAAAGAAATGCTTTTGGATTCAAGGAGCCCAAATAATAATGTTAAATAATAACAAATTATATTTGTTAAATAATAACGTATTGAACAAATAGAAGATTATTTCCTCCTCTAAGACTGCTGGTGTGGGTTCAGCAGCTCAACAATGTTGGACAAGGTCTGAGTTGATGCGACTCTGTGGGCAGACCCTGAGGTCCCAAGATGTTAGCTGCAGTTCCAATTGGGGAAAGGGATGGGCTGAAGGAAGAGCCTCTTTGACATTCCTGGTAACTTTGACATGTTCTGGTGACTCAGGCCGTTGACAAAGGATTTTGGTTATTTATCCCTGGTCAATACCCAAGCTTTCGCTTTTCACTTGGGGCTCCCCTAAAATACTGAACATTATTTCTTGGTCTCTGAGCTTGCACTTGGGCCTTGGGTGGGCATGGGAGAAGACAGGGGTGGTCTGAGGGATGGAGAGAGATTCCCCATCACTGCCACCCCACAGCAGGACCCCCTAGCTCAGCCTTAGGTCCTACTTGCCCCTGTACCAAGTACTCAACACTTCTGCTCCCTGCTTGCTGGAAACAACCCAATGCACAGACAGGGGTGGGGCTTGAGCTGCCATGTGGGAGAGTCTGGGAGCCTCAGCTCCCCTGAGGAGCCAGCAGAGTCCTCCAGTCTAACATGATGAAGCCCTGGGGTCAAACCCAACATTCCCTACCCCGCTCCTCCACTGCTGCCAGCCTGTTTCAAGTCCCCATCACTGCTCTTGCAGTGGTCTCCAATTGGGTCCCCTGCTTCTATCCTCACCCCTACAGTCTGCTCTCTTCACAGCAGCCAGAGGAAGGTTGTATGACCAAGTCAGACTATGTCCCTTCTCGGCTTAAAATCATCTCATGACTCACCCCACGCTCAGAAAAAGCGCCAAAGTCTTCACTGTGTCTCACAAAACCCTGTAACACCTGGCCTGTCCTATATCATCTACTGTCACACTCTGGCCCAGCAAGACTCCTGCCTATACAATGATCCCTCTGGCATGCTACAGCCCTAGGGCCTTTGCACTGCCTTTTCTCTCTTCTCCCCCATACACTGTGGCTCTCACTTCATTCAGGTCTTGTTTAAATGTCACCCTGTCAGGAATGTCCTCCCTGGTGATGTTACCAAAAAGAGCCCATCACACCCTCACTCCTACAACTGTCTCCCATCCTCACTTTATTTTTCTTCGCATCACTCATTGTTAGTGATTGTTAGTGACCTATTGCCTATTGTCTACTTGTCTCCACTAGGATGCAAGCCCCACAAGGACAGGGATTTCCATCAGTTTAGGTCACAGCTGGATCCCCAGTGCCTAGAACAGTTACTGGCACACAGTCGGTGCTCACTAATGTCTGTCAAATACATGACTGTGTAAAACACTAAAGGCGGTGCCTGTGACACAGGAGACACTCAATAAATGCTTGTTGACAGTGAAAACACTGATGCATAAATGAGTAAATGATTCGCATTCCACCTTGGGTCCTGGAGCTGCCCACTCCCTCGCCCTGCCCCCGGCAGACCTGGGAGCCGGCCCTCGGCACAACCACAAAATCTTTATTTACAACATGAGGCTGAGGGTGGAGTGGGGCAGTGGGCAGCGGCAGGACCCTACTTCTGCTCCCGCCTCCAGACGATGACCATGCCACTGGCGTCACTGGAGGCCAACAGGCTCTCGTCGCAGTTGAAGCTGACGTCAAGCACAGGTGCACTGTGGCCCTGCAGCTTGTTGACAGCGGCCTTGGCTGCCCGCTCCACGTCAAAGAAGTGCACACACATGTCCTCACTGCCCGTCACTGCCAAAGTGAGAGGGAGAGGCTGTCAGGAGGTGCCTGGGGTCCCCTGGGTGTGAAGCCCCTGAGGTATCTGAGATGTTGAGGGGTTTATGTCTGAGACGTGGGTTCCCAGCGTGGCTTGGACAGGTCTGAGGAGGGCACATCCTTAGATGGGCAGGCACCTGGCTGTTTCGGTTCTGTGTACATTGCGAGGTCTTTGGGCTGTTTGGGGGTCCGTGTTCAGAGTGTGAGCTCTCTGAGCTGTTTGCGACTGTGAGTCCCAGCGTGAGGCTGATGGGGTGTGAAAGGTTGCAAGGCCCAGGAATTCAGGGTACCAGGGTATCATGATATCTGAGCTAGTGCTCAGATGAGTGCTAGATCGGTACCAGCTCCAGTCCCTGCCCTTCCCCAGCTGCCCAGACCCCTGTCCCTATGGGACTCACCCACACAGGCCCCCTGGCGGAAGGACATGAGGGGGCAGAAGATGCTGCGCACAGGATGTGAGCTCTGCTCAATGGGGAAGCTTCTCTTCAGCTGCAGGGTCCCCTCGTTGTCCACCACCCTGAGGGGAGGACAAGAGAGTGGGTTACAGCACAGCTTCAGTCCCAGAAGGGGGACCAGTGGTGGGCCAGTCTGTGTCCCCACCCCTGTGCCTGAGTTCTTTTCAAGGTTCATGAAATCCAGTTTTTTTTAATAGAGACTGGGTCTCACTATGTTGCCCAGGCTGGTTTTAAACTCC
This sequence comes from Mirza zaza, assembly GCA_008750895.1. NCBI lineage: Eukaryota > Metazoa > Chordata > Mammalia > Primates > Cheirogaleidae > Mirza > Mirza zaza. The sequence continues at coordinate 46,767 of VSMD01062787.1, read as the reverse complement.
TGGCCTCAAGTGATCCTCCCACCTCAGGCTCCCACAGTGCTGGGATTACAGGCATGAGCCACCGTGCCTGATTGAAATCCAGTTTGGAGATGACCACATAAATTTGTAAATATGAGCTCATGTGTGAGTTGGTAACAATTCAGAAATTCTGAAGTTTCATTCACTAGTTTTTCTTTCTAAGATATCTAAAAGATTGTGGTCTAAAGACGGGCACAAACAGAGGAAAGGAACACCCCATGGAACACCTGCACCGTGGAAAACTGCACAGCCATTAAAGGGAATGAAGCACAGCTCCTGTGGGTGACCTGGGGGATGGATTTCCATGGGGCTTTGTCTGGTGAGAAACATGAGATGTGGAAGAGGATGTAGGAGGCTGTTTCTGTAAAACATGCCCCCGCCAAAAATCATGTGGGTACGTGTGCATGCCTATGATTCATGAAGAGAAAATGAAATATGAAAAATACATAATGTCCACATGCTTTACAGTGGCAGGAGGAGGCCTGAGGTGGCAGGAGGAAGGAGAGAAGGGAGAAATGGGCAAAAACTTAAGAGTACACTTAAAAAATTTTAAAATATATATACATAAATATATATACATATATAAATTAATTTTTTAAAATGGAGAAGAGAAATAAAATAGTACAATAAAAGCATCCTATTGGATAGTGGTTTTCAGGCCTGGCTGGCCATCACTTAGGGAATATTTCAATATAGCAAAGCCTAGGCCCATCTGAAAGCTTCTAAAACTGCTGGCCTGCAGTGGGCCTGGGCAGGATTTTCCTTGTTTTTGAAATAGAGTCTTGCTCTATCACCCGGGCTAGAGCGCCATGGCGTCACCATACCTCGCAGCAACCTCAAACTCCTGGGTTCAAGCAATCCTCCTGCCTCAAACTCCTGATTAGCTGGGACTACAGGCATGCACCGCCATGCCCAGCTAATTTTTTCTACTTTTTATAGACGTGGGGTCTCGCTCTTGCTCAGGCTTGTCTTGAACTCCTGAGCTCAAGTGATCTTCCTACCTTGGCCTCCCAGACTGCTAGGATTACTGGTGTGAGCCACTCTGCCCAGCCCTGGGGCAGGATTTCTTGAAGATCTTCAGGTCATTTCAGTGCATGGCCCAGGCCAAGAACTGTACTTGGGTACCATGACAGATATAAGTGGGGACAGTAACCCCTCCCAAACTAAACCCACCCCCCTAAAAAAAGAAAGGAAGGAAGAAAACAGGCCTCTGCTCTAAGGGGGCCCTAGTCTATTTTCGCCTCAGTTTGCTCAACTGCATAGTGGAGATAATAATAGCACCTACCTCACAGGCTGGTGTGAAGATTAAATGAAGTGATATATAGAAGGTGCTGTGAAGAGGGCCTGGCCATGGCAATTGCTAGATAAGTGCTCTCTACTACTATTGTTATTACTGCTCTACTGATCCCTAGGTGAAATTAATCTGATGGATGAGACCAGCTCCTGTCTAGTCTGCTGAAGGAGGCAGGCCCTCTATCCAGGTAGCCCTGATGGGGGGACCCACCTGTAGAGCAGCAGCTTGTTGAGGCAAGCATTGATAAGCAGCGAGGGGTCCCGGGCCTCACGACTGACCCAGGACCGGGCTGAGATGCTGGTCACAGGGCTACCTTCATGCACCACCAAACGCTTGGCTTTTGTCAGCTTCCCTGCAGCAGCGAAGGGAGGGAGGCAAAGGTAAGGGTGTGTGCTGGGCCCTGGAGCCCTGGAGGGTGAGTGCCCAGATGCAGGCCCATAGCCTGCCTACCTGTGGCCATGTCAAAGAGGAAGGAGAAGACACTGCCGTGGTCATCGCCTGCCCAGAGAAGCCGGCCAGGGGCATCAAAGGACAGGGCGAGGACACGGCCTGTCAGCTTGCTGGAGCCACCCTTCACTTTCTTGCCCGTGGAGATGTTCATGACATGCACGTTATGCTTGGCATTCCCCACCTGCAGGTAGAATGGACACACTATCATCCTGCTCCTAGCCAGTCCCTCCTTGAGTCTCACCACAATAGGGCTGCTGTTCACAGGACTGGCTGGTCTCTACTCATAGTGGGGCTGCAGCAGGCAGATGAGAAGGTGACCCAGGCATGTAATCCTCCTCCCAAGCCAACCCCTCTTGCAATTTGCCGAGAGTAGGACAGCTGCTCATGGGGGTGAAGGGGTCTCACAGCCATAATGCTGCCTCCTAGCCAGTCCCCCTGCAGTCTGAAAACCACAGGGCTATCCCAGGCCTCTAACAATAGCTTTCCTCTGCTTCCTGGCTGCTCCTGCCCGGAGCCTGTGGGGCTGCTGCTGACACGGGAAGGGTCCCCAACCACAAACATGCCCTTGGCCAGTTCCCCTGTACTTCTCCCTCACCCCACCCTGGGCCATGCTGGACTTTTAATTTCCTTCCCCTGCTCTCTGACCAATCTGTCCTGGAGTCTGACCATGGTGGAGCTGCTACTGATAGACCAGACGAGGTTTCACCCTCATCATCCTGCAGTAGGATGGTGGTGGATGGGACCACTACCTCCGACCAGTGTTCCCCTGAAGTCTACCACAGCAAAGCCAGCCCAGAACAAGGACTGCATTCCCCTGTCCTCTGACTTGTTCCCTTTGAGTCTGACCACAGTAGGACTGCTGTGATGGGCCTGGGGGGGGGTGCCAGATTCCCTAGGCCATCCCATACTTGTACTATGACTCCCTGAGCCCTCCTGACCCAGCATGCCCGCCCTTGGTGAGCGGGCGCCCTGGAGCCTGACCACAGTGAGGTTGTTGTTGACAGGCTGGAAGGTGCAGCAGAGCAGTTCAGCGCCATCAGGGTCAGGGATCTCCCGGATGCAGCGGCCGTCCTCAGAAGCCCAGATGCGCATGGTGGCGTCGAGTGAGGTGGACACAAGGATGTCATTGGAGAGGGACCATGCGAAGTCGGAGACACCACGGGTGTGGCCCCGCAGCACTCGGAGCACGGTGGGTGGGGCAGGTACCAGCTGGCACAGGGAGATGCTGCCATCGAGTGAGCAGCAGGCCAGGCGGTGCCGGTCGTCATTGGCGAATCGCACCCTTGGGACTGCAAGGCCAAGGAGCCATTTGTGGGAGTCAACACACTCACTGAGCACTTTCATTTATAAAAGGCCATGTGTGACAGGGGCTGGGGCCCACTGCATGAGGTACTGTGGCCTCAACAAAGGGCTTTCCTTGGCTGGCAAAGGTTGCTATAACCCCAGAAGGCCCTCTGCCAAAAGCCCCCCTCTAAATCACAGCAGCTATTCTGCAGACTGCAAAAGTCTTCTGCAATGTGGAAAAGCTTCTACATCTTAGCAAGCACTTTATAATCACCAAGGTCTTGGCAGTTTGCAAAGCCCTGGAGACTCTAAAGCTCACTCTGCCCTCTGCAAGGGGATTTACTATCAGCAAAGGCTTTGAAATCTTCCAAGCAACCGTGAACCCAGGAAATCTGCTGCAAAGTGCTCTCTTAAGCTTCTGAGGCCCTTTACAGTATACAAAGTACCGGGACTTTGCAGACCACTTTGTAGAGAGCTTTTTAGTTTGTAAAAGGCTTTACAGATGGTAATTCCTCCTTCAGAGGTGTGCCAGGGGACTGCATTTGGGAAAGGGTATGTTGGGTGGCTGCCACAGTTTGGGCAAACACTTGGTGATGGGACCTGCCACCCACTGGCTCACCTGCCTCATCCACGTGCTGGTCAAAAACATGGTACATGCCCGCAAAGGCGTAGTTCTCACTCAGTGACGTGTCCCCAGCCATGGCACGACTAGCCTCTGCCGCTGACGTGGGCACCACGCTGCCAGGGGGCCTGGGCCCCAATAGGAAATGAGGGATAACAGTAGGTACAAGTGTTTGGCCTGTCATTGCCCCATGGTCCCTCTCTTCCTCATAAATCCCCCAGCCCTCTGCTGCCTCTGGTGCATACCTGTCCTCATAGACAGCACGGTTCATCTGTGCCTGCAGCTGGTAGGAGCCACGGCTGACAGAACGGCGGTGCCCACGGGCCCCCAGAGCCCGAGGATCATCCTCAAAGTCCTGCAAATGGATAGGTCAGGGTAGGCACATCTCAAAAACAGCCCCCGAGAACTTTTGAGGTGTGGAGCCTTCAAAATCGACCCAGAACCAGATTCCCCTCTCACTGAGTCCCCTGCCACCAGAATCACTGCTCCCACGCACTGCTGCAGCGGTTTCTTTACTAGTCTTGCTGTTCCCACCCTCGCCCCACCCAGTAGATACTCAAGATATGCTTCCTATATGTTTATGGACCTGTTTATCAAGTTTATTGTCTGTTTATTGACTTATTCGGCTCTATTGGTTTATTTTTGTCCTCTGATGCTAAGAGCCTGGAACAGAGCCCAGAACACAGCAGGTGCTTGAGAAAAGTCTATGGAGTGAATGTGTGGAGGTAAGTGGTGTGCACAGTGGCTGGTGTGGCCAGGAACTCACCTCCATGCGGTCAAGGGTAGTGCGGCTACTGCGGACGATGCTGTTGCTATAAGCACGAGCACTGCCTGGCTCGGAGAGGGGCCCGTAGCGCTGGCCCAACAGCTGCCCCCGAAGCCTCAGGTACTGCCGACGCAGCGCTGGGGGGTGCCCAGCCTTCGCATTCTCCCGCAGCAGCTGGCTGCGCCGGCGGATATACTGGGTCCGAAACTGTGGAAACGTTGGTGTGCGGTATGCGTTGTACCTGCGGGGTCAGGAAGTGGAGCAGGCAGCAGCACAGGACAGAGGGAATCAATCAGCTCAAGGGATAGGGCAGGAGAATGAGGTATGTGGCAGTAATTAGGGTCAGGGTGGCAAGAGTGATCAGCAGTGGTGATAGGGGTGATTCTGCAGTAATAATGAGCATACTGATGAGGTCAGTAAGGGGACAACGGAATAAGTCTGTAGCTCTGCTGGGGTTGGTATGGGGTGACTGAGTCAGTGCAGACAATAGCTGGAGTCAGGCTAGCATGGTGACAGGAGTATGACTGACATGACAATGGGGGTCAGTGTGCGGTGGTGATAGGGTCAGAAAGGCGAAGGGATGACGGTAAGAAAAGTCTGTGGAGCACCCCTGGAGGCCAGGATGTCACCAGGCTGAGCTCCACTCTCCATCCCAAAGGCAGCATGCTTGCGCATGCCCACATCTGACCGCACTGTCCCAGCATGCTCTTTTGAACCCTCTCTGGCCTGGCCATCTCACTGAGGGTGTGCCCCAACACCCTGCTACTGCACATGCTCACCTAGAGCATGCCACACAACCACATAAGGCAAGTTCTCCGCCCAGCCTCACTTATCGCCATTGCGCATGCACCACAGTAAGTTCCATTCCCATGGGCTTCGACCCCACGTCTCACCTCGCGTCCACTGCTAGGACTTGCTGCCACACCGCGGCCATTCCCCGGCCTCCTCCTCTGACGTATCCGCCCGTGGGAGCCTGCAGGACAAGGGCCTAAAATGTCAGCGTTCCAAGCGAAGGGATCTAGTTCCGCCCCTTTCGCCAAGCGACCATTGCCATGGACACCGAATCCCTCCGCGGCGGGGATGTGGCGAAATCCCACCCGGTTGTTACCATGGTCATCACCCCAGCCCTGCCCTTCCTGGGCAGCGTCTGGGTAACACACAGCAGCGATTCAGACCGGACACCGCCCCTCCCCGGTCGCCATGGCAACGCCCCTCCCCCGGCTAGCAATCCTTGCTTGACATTCCCCACCCATCTTGTCCCCACCGCCCTCCGCCTTCCCTTCTCAGGTCCAAGGGCATAGCCCGGGATCGGGGACCACCTCCGGGGCTGCCTCTGGCTCTTGAGGCCCCCGGGGCGGCACTGAGACCCCTGTCTCCCGTTCCTTCTGTCTCCTCCCTTTCTCAGGCTCCAGGCAAGATGGCCGCCTGCTATCAGAAAGTACTGCCGAGCGCAGAGCGAATCGATAGGAAGCTTCCCCAGGGCGTGGGAGTCTCGCAGGCGCACTGAGGGACAGTAGCTTCCCACACGAGAACGGAGGCTCCACCCCTTGAGTTCTACCCACTCCCTAATGGCACTTTTTGTATACACAAGGGTTATGTCTAAGGGCCACAGGGACAAGCGTAAGTCTGCAAATTACTCCCTAGAAATCAGAAATATGACTTTTAAGAAAAAAGAGAAGAAACACGACTTTCTTTTGAAAGAGTGGTGTAGGCCACTTTTTAGCAGCATAATCTTGTCCAAGCAAAACTTCAATAGTAGAATAAGAAAAAATCATACATGCAGAGACGCCTGAAAAGTTCTCCAGTTTTTAGAGTGACTGATGGGCCTCTGGACACCCTTGCGATGTGAAGAGCCGGTTGTGTGTGCATGACAGGGAGTGGTTGGAGTTGGATGCTGCCAGAAAGCTCGAGGCTTGAGTCTCTTAAAGGTAGAAGACATATTTAGGCAAAACAAGCTTTAAGGGTTGGATCCAAAAGGTTATCATAATCATCTTTATTTCTTTTTTTTTTTTTTTGAGACAGAGTCTCACTTTGTTGCGCAGGCTAGAGTGAGTGCAGTGGCGTCAGCCTAGCTCACAGCAACCTCACACTCCTGGGCTCAAGCAATCCTGCTGCCTCAGCCTCCCGAGTAGCTGGGACTACAGACATGCGCCACCATGCCTGGCTAATTTTTTCTATATATATTAGTTGGCCAACTAATTTCTTTCTATTTATAGTAGAGACTGGTCCCGCTCTTGCTCAGGCTGGTTTCGAACTCCGGACCTCGAGCAATCCACCCGCCTCGGCCTCCCAGAGTGCTAGGATTACAGGCGTGAGCCACCGCGCCCGGCCATCTTTATTTCAACTTCCAACAGAAAGCTGCATTTCAAATTGTTTATCTTAGCGTCATCAGGATAAACAGAATTTACAAGGTTGAAATATAAGGTTTAGTAGTTTCCTATTGCATCTTAATACCGACACAATCTTCAAAACTGTTAATTATCCACACTATTTTCATAACAAATACAATCAACTGAACAATGTTTTAAGGCCACCTGAAATGAAGAGACACATTACCCTTTTACTGTGTTCTAACAAAAATAGATCACACTGTATTGTATTCATTCAGCACCTCCCTTGTCCATGTAATTAAGCTATCAGTGTCTTTTCATGATATTAAATACCCTTCTGTAACATGATTGCTAAAGAATAAACTCTATTTCACTGCACAAACGTGTAGCCTTATCAAAAAAGACTAACATTTATTGGACAATGTGCTGAGCACTGTTCAAGGTGATTTACATATATTAATCCATTTAATCTTTTTTTTTTTTTTTTTTTTGAGGCAGGGTCTCATTCTGTTGCTCCAGCTAGAGTGCAGTGACATCATCATAGTTTACTACAACCTCAAACTCCTGGGCTTAAGCAATTCTCCTGCCTCTGCCTCAGCCTCCCGAGTAGTTGGGTCACAGGAAGGAGCCACCACACCTAGCTAGTTTTTCTATTTTTAGTAGAGACAGGGTCTTGTTCTTGCTCAGGCTGGTCTCAAACTCCTGACCTCAAGCAATCTGCTCTCCTGGCCTCCCTAAAGTGCTGGGATTTACAGGCCCACCTTTAATCTTAATAACTGAATGTTATGGGTCCTTTTATAATACTATCCACATTTTACAGATGAGGAGCTCTGAAGCCCAGGGAGTTCAAGTGTGACATTTTATTGAACTAGTCTCCTGTTTATGATCAGCATTGGGTTTATTTCCATGCTCCTTTTTCACCATAAGGGGTGCTGTGATAAATACCTCTCCCATTCACTTTCACCCTCCCTCAACAGAGTCCCACCCCTTCATCCCACCATTCCGCTTGCAAGGAAACATGATGGGAGGAAATCACAGGAGAGTCAGGGATGCCTGGGAGATATACTGTCTGACCACTGGAATTAATTCTTTTGTTGTTTTCACAATATTCATATATTAAAATTTCAAAAATTATTTTAAAAATCTCGTTATAATTATAAATTAGATATTAATGCACATGAAGAGTTATAACATCTGTTGTATGAACATTTGCTATTATCTCGAGAGGCAGTACATTTCAGAAGGCGGTGTAACTTGGCCACTATGAACTGTGTAGTTTCAGGCAAGTCACATAACCTGTCTGTGACTCAGTCTTATTTGAAAACAGCTGTATTATAGTGTTATTGTGAAGACTAAATGAGTTAATTTGTGTAAAACTTACACTAGCATCTGGAACAGAGGAAATACCCAGTTAATGTTGACTATTGTTAGTTTTTTTTTTGTTTGTTTTTTAAGAGATGAGGTACTCTGCTGCCCAAGCTGAAACACTGTGGCATGATCATAGCTCACAGGGGTGTGACCATAGCTAACTGTATCCTCCAACTCCTGGGCTCAAGCAATCCTCCTGCCTCAGCCTCCCAAGTAGCTAGGATTTTACAGGCTCATGCCACCATGCCCAGCTGACATTTTTTTTTTTTTTTGTAGCGACATGGTTTCGCTATGTTGACCAGGCTGGTCTCCAACTCCTGGCCTCAAAGGATCCTCCTGCCTTGGCCTCCCAAAGTGCTGGGATTACAGGCGTGAGCCACTGTGCCTGGCTGTTAGTTGTTTCAAAAACTTTTCCCAGTAACACATCTTCTAGCCAGAGATAGTTCTGGTGCAGAAGCCATTTGAATTAGAATGACCACAGCCACCTCTTACATTTGTTACATGCTCTGCATGTTTCTTTTTTTTTTTTTTAACATTTACATGCTTCTATTAGATTAAAAGTGGTTGGATTTTTCTTTTTTTCTTTCTTTTATTTTTTTAGACAGGGTCTCATTCTGTCACCCAGGCTGGAGTACACTGGCAGGATCATAGCTCACTGCAGCCTTGAACTCCTGGGCTCAGGGGATTCTCCTGCCTCAGCCTCCCAAGTAGCTAGAACTACAGGTGTGTGCCACCACGACTGGCTTTTTTTTTCTTTTTGTAGAGATGGGGTCTCACTGTGTTGCCTGATTTTGAACTCTGGCCTCAAGTGCTCCCACCTTGGAATGACAAAGTGCTGGGATTACAGGCGTGAGCCACTATGTCTAGCCTAAAAATGAATTTTGAACAAGCTGATGACAGAAGGCACTTTCAGTTTCTCAGGAGCCTGGAGAGAAAGGGGCAGATTTATCTGCATGAATGGCAGGTCAGTGGGTTGGGAAAGAAGGGTCTCAGATCTGGTGGTATCAAGTCACCAGAAGCAGCTCCTAGAGGTTGTGAGTGACCTTGGTTACCATCATGACATCTAGAAAAGAAGCTCTAGCCCATGGAGGACAAGTCCCACTCACTCTAACAGGATTCAGGGATATTTTACTGTCAGAGTAACAGTTGAGGGTCCCAGCTAAATGAACAACTAAAACAGATTTGGACAGAAAAGCCAGAGCTTTTTTGAGGATAATATGCATCACCATAGTGACTCCAATGGTGGAAGAAACAGGCAGGGACCATGTATCTTCCAGACTCATCCTTCCTTAATACACCTCCTGCTTATTTGCTTCCCAAAGTTTAGAAATGCAAAGGAAAGCCCTGGGCCACATTGGCCATGTCTGCTTTTCATTACTATCACAGGCTGAACTAAAAGCTAGAGCTGGGCCCAACTTCAGGGGACAAAGTGGAGCATGATTTGAGGGGAAGCCTAGGGTTTGGGGTGACACTGGTGTGCTGAGAATCAAGGCCAGATGGTGAAATGGGAGGGGCTGTGGAGCTGAGGTATAATTGGAATGGAGACATGAATCCTCATTCACTTAATCTCATCCCTGGACGTTTCCTCCTAAATGGGTCAAGTGGGAGTTAGGACATGAGGTCATAATTTAAATTTCAACATCTCTGGCCAGGCGCAGTGGCTCACGCCTGTAATCCTAGCACTCCGGGAGGCTGAGGCGGGAGGATCGCTCAAGGTCGGGAGTTCAAGGCCAGCCTGGGCAAGAGCGAGACCCTGTCTCTACCAAAAATAGAAAAAATTAGCCGGGTATGGTGGCACATGCCTATAGTCCCAGCTACTTGGGAGGCTGAGACAGAAGGATCCCTTGAGCCCAGGAGTTTGAGGTTGCTGTGGGCTGGGCTGATGCCTCAGTACTCTAGCTGGGGCAACAGAGTGAGACTCTGTCTCAAAAAAAAAAAATATATATATATATATATAAATCCTAGCGCACTCTGGGAGGCCGAGGCGGGTGGATTGTTTGAGCTCAGGAGTTCGAGATCAGCCTGAGCAAGAGTGAGACCCCATCTCTACTAAAAATAGAAAGAAATTAGCTGGACAACTAAAAATATATGTAGAAAAAAAAATTAGCCAGGCATGGTGACCCATGCCTATAGTCCCAGCTACTCAGGAGGCTGAGGCAGGAGGATCACTTGAGCCTAGGAGTTGGAGGTTGTTGTGAGCCAGGCTGACGTCATGGCACTCTAGCCCAGGCAACAGAGTGAGACTATGTCTCAAAAGAAAAAAATTTTTTCAACATTTCCTGGTGGAAAAACATTTGTCTTTGAAGCCAAAGTTCTCACAACCCCCAAAGGCTTAATGGTGGCAACTCTCCATGGCCTACGTCAGAAACAATGTTTCTGCAGTAGGAAAAAAGCATCAACAGACCACTGGAGCAGCCCTTGGTATGCTGAAGATAGTTCGCCAGCCTTCTGACAAATATTTCCTCAACCCCTACTAGATGCCACACACTGGGAAAACAGTAACTCAGACTAAACAGTCCCCGCTTGCATAGAGCTGCCATTCTAACTGCCAAGATAAACAAGAAAACAATTTAAGAAATTGGTACTTAATAAAATAGTAGTTTGGTTAGTGTTGCTGGGGCTGGGGGACTTAAATCTGAGCTAGTACTAGGGCAAAAGGGAGCCAAATACACAAAGTCCTGGATTGCTGAGCACATTCAGTAAGATGTGTCAGTGACAGATTCAGAGCAGGCAGAAATATCACTTTACAGGGGAAGGACTAGGGTCACTCTGGTCTTTCTGGATTTTTTTAAAAATAAAGGTCATACTTTATGCTGATTTATTTTATTTTATTTTTGAGACAGAGTCTTGCTCTATTGTCTGGGCTAGAGTGCCGTGGCATCATCCTGGCTCACAGCAACCTCAAACTCCTGGGCTCAAGCTATCTTCCTGCCTCAGCCTCCCGAGAGGCTGGGACTACAGGCACATGCCACCATGCCCGGCTATGTTTTTTTTCTATTTTTAGTAAAGACAGGGTCTCGCTCTTGCTCAGGCTGGTCTTGAACTCCTGACCGCAAGCAATTTCTCATCTCACCTTCCCAGAGTGCCAGGATTATATGTGTGAGCCACTGTGCCCAGCCCTCTCTGGTCTTAAAACCTCAATTCAACTTGCCCAGTGAGGGATTCAGGGCCAGGCTATGGGCCTAGAGGAGATTGGACCCTGGGTTTGATATCAGTCAAAGGTGATTATAGCCTAAATGGGTACAGCCCTTGATTCTCATTTTTTTCTGCTAATATATTGAACGATATCTCATACTTTTCAAATGTCAAGCCACCTTGCTTTCCTGGGATAGGCCCCACCTGATTGTGGTGACAGCCTGCATTTACTGAGTGCTTACTATACTGGTCTTATATACTGTCATGAACCTAACAAGGTAGGTATAACATTTAGTCTCATTTTCCAGATGAGGAAAGTGAACCCTAGACAGGTTTATTGTCCATGGCCCCATATGTAGAAAAGATTAGAACTAGACTTTGCACTCAGGCAAGAAGTCAAACTGGACTGTTTCTTATCCTGGACACCAGAAACCATCAACCTCTGATAACCAGCCAGCAGTGCTAACAGTAGTATTCCATCCCTCTCCTTTCTCTGAACATCCCTTGCATTAAATCCTAAATCTATTTCCACTACTATCTCTCTTCTGACCTCCAGGACTAGTATATCCACCCTGAAATCCACAATGGCTTCCAGCTACTGTAAGAAGCTGATTTCCTAAGCCCTCTTTCCAACCTCGTTCCTTGGTGCTTACTCCATCAGGTCATGTTCCAGCCACACTGGCTTCCTGTCACATCCTTTGAAAACTGTACAAAATATTCCTGGTATCTGGAATACTCTCTCCTATGCACTCACTTTACTGACACATCTCATACTACATTCATGTTATTAATAACAAGTTCTTTGTGACAGGCATTCTTCTAAGCACTGCACGTAAATAGAAAACCTTATTGAATCCTCACAATAGCTGTATGAGACTGGTACTATTACCACCCCCTGTCATAGCTGAGGAAATGAAGGCAAAGAGAAGAAACTACCTATCTAAGGTCACATAGCCAGTAAGCAATGGAGTTCAACTTACAACTAGGCAATCTGGCTCCAGAATCCTTCCTCTTAACCACTACTCTAATACCAACTGCTGAGTTATTTCACGTGAGCTCCTCTAGTGCGACTCCTAACAAGTATTTTCCCTCATCCTATACCTCCTTTTTTTTTTTTTTTTTTTTTTTGAGACAGTCTCACTCTGTTGCCCAGGCTAGAGTGCCATGGCATCAGCCTAGCTCACAGCAACCTCAAACTCCTGGGCTCAAGCAATCCTCCTGCCTCAGCCTCCCAAGTAGCTGGGACTACAGACATGCGCCACCATGCCTGGCTAATATATATGTATATATATTAGTTGTCCAGCTAATTTCTTTCTATTTTTTTAGTAGAGACGGGGTCTTGCTCTTGCTGAGGCTAGTCTCGAACTCCTGAGCTCAAACGATCCTCTTGCCTCGGCCTCCCAGAGTGCTCATCTCATATTTCTTCATTTGACCTGTCAGAAAATCCTGTCAGTTCCACTTTCAGAATATACCAGAATCTGACCTTTTATCTCCACATCCAAAGCCACCACCGCCATCGCTGACCTGGACTACTGGTATGGCCTCATCACTGCTTCTGTTCCCACAGAAGCCAGAGGAATCCTCTTAAACCCAAGTCATTCCATGGCCCTCCTCTGCTCGAAGCCATGCTGTGGCCCCCATCTCCCTCAGAGAAAAAGCCAAAGTTTCCTCAGTGGCAAATGAGACCCTATAGGACCTCTCTGACCTCACCTCCTACCAGAGTCCCCTCAGCTACTCTGCTTGTACCCCACTAACCTCCTTGCTGCTCCTCACATATACCATGCAAGTGCCCACCTCAGGGCTTTTGCACTTGCTTGCTTTTCCTTCTACCCATAATTCTCCTCTTCCAGATGTCAAGGCAAGGTAAGGCCAACATATTTGGCTGGTAAAGAAATGAACTCTTGGCCGGGTGCAGTGGCTCACGCCTGTAATCCTAGCACTCTGGGAGGCCGAGGTGGGTGGATTGCTCAAGGTCAGGAGTTCGAAACCAGCCTGAGCAAGAGCAAGACCCCGTCTCTACTATAAATAGAAAGAAATTAATTGGCCAACTAATATATAGAGGAAAAATTAGCCGGGCATGGTGGCGCATGCCTGTAGTCCCAGCTACTATAAATAGAAAGAAATTGGCCGGGCGCGGTGGCTCACGCCTGTAATCCTAGCTCTCTGGGAGGCCGAGGTGGGCGGATCATTTGAGCTCAGGAGTTCGAGACCAGCCTGAGCAAGAGCAAGAACCCATCTCTACTATAAATAGAAAGAAATTAATTGGCCAACTAATATATATAGAAAAAATTAGCTGGGCATGGTGGCACATGCCTGTAGTCCCAGCTACTTGGGAGGCTGAGGCAGCAGGATTGCTTGAGCCCAGGAGTTTGAGGTTGCTGTGAGCTAGGCTGANATTAGCTGGGCATGGTGGCACATGCCTGTAGTCCCAGCTACTTGGGAGGCTGAGGCAGCAGGATTGCTTGAGCCCAGGAGTTTGAGGTTGCTGTGAGCTAGGCTGACAGCCACGGCACTCACTCTAGCCTGGGCAATAAAGTGAGACTCTGTCTCAAAAAAAAAAAAAAAAAGAAAGAAATTAATTGGCCAACTAATATATATAGAAAAAATTAGCCGGGCATGGTGGCGCATGCCTATAGTCCCAGCTACTCAGGAGGCTGAGGCAGAAGGATTGCTTGAGCCCAGGAGTTTGAGGTTGCTGTGAGCTAGGCTGATGCCACGGCACTCAATCTAGCCTGGTCAACAAAGTGATACTCTGTTTCAAAAAAAAAAAAAAAAAAGTAATGAACTCTTGTTAGATTCAGATGTTACTTACACACATAATGAAAGCAAGACTAGCCACAGATTCCGGCTCATGTCTCTTGTCCTGGGCGATACCATAACAAAAGGGGAGAGATGACCATGTCACAGATGGTAGGACACCCCGTTGCTGAGAAGCTAATTTCATGCTGTAGCTAAGCAGCTCTATAGCCCTGAATCGGGGGTATGGAAAGTCTCAAACCTCACCAGAACCTTGGCAGGTGAGGAGAAACTGTCTCCTAACAGTCTTCTTGGCATAATAAATAGGGAGGTGAGTGGGAAATGGCCTCACAGGCCTCCCGTGCTCTGTGTTCCGGGGATAACAGGGTGTTCTGCCAAGACTTAGATCAGCTTATCTATGTGGCCTGTGTAGAGACGTGCCAAGGTAGTCAGAGCACCATGTCGGAACCATTCCACAAGCCAGCTGTCTTCCCTGCTCTCTAACTTGAGCCTCTCTCAAAAGCCACCACCTCTTAGTTGCCTTCCCTGATTTCCCTGTGTACAGCAGCACATCTCCTCTCTCTCCGTCCCGCCCTGCTTTATTTTCCTTCCGACTGCTTCCCACTCCCTAACATTATATCATGTAGCAATTTTTTAGTTTATTGTATGTAGACTCTACCAATATGGAGTAATTCCTGAGGGAAAGCAATGTCATTTTCGTTACTATGTCCCTAGTATTATCTATCATATGGCACACACACAACAAATGCTAACATTTATTGACTCTGTGCCAACTACCAGACACTGTTCTAGGTGTTTCCCATGTCTTAATCCATTTAATGGATTACCTTTATTATCCCCATTTTATAGGCAAGAAAACTGAGGTTTGTAATGAAGTCCTGGATTCTAGAGGAGAAAAGGCAGGATTTCTGATGCTGAGCAAAGGGATGGTCCTTCTGGCCTGAGGAAGCCAGATGAGTCCTGAGGGCTGTGACTGGGGAGGGGAAGCATGAAGGGGTTCTAGGGACAATATCTGGAAAATATCAACTTTATCAATGAATGTCAGAAGTCAAGAGATAGAAGCTAGCTTTTGTATTATAGAACAGGGTTTCTTGAGGCCCTTGGAGTAGAAATGCCTATAACTCAGGAGAGGGCTTTGGGGGACAGAGCAGGCCAGCAGAAAACACCTGACAGATATCCACCTCCCATGCCGATGTGGAGGTTGAACAAACCCCACCCTAATGGTTTTCATTTAACATTTTTTATGGAAAATTTCAAACTTACACAGAAGAATAGTATTGATATAATGAACTTTCAAAAAACAAGTCATAACAAATTTAAGAAGACTGAAATCATATCAAGAACATTTCTTTCTTTCTTTTTTTTTTTTTTTTTTTTTTGAGACAGAGCCTCGCTTTGTTGTCCAGGCTAGAGTGAGTGCCATGGCGCTAGCCTAGCTCACACCAACCTCAAACTCCTGGGCTCAAGCAATTCTGCTGCCTCAGCCTCCCGAGTAGCTGGGACTACAGGCATGCGCCGCCATGCCAAGCTAATTTTTTCTCTATATATTAGTTGACCAGTTAATTTCTTTCTATTTATAGTAGAGACGTGGTCTCACTCTTGTTCAGGCTGGTTTCAAACTCCTGACCTCAAGCAATCCGCCCGCCTCGGCCTCCCAGAGTGCTAGTATTACAGGCGTGAGCCACCGCGCCCGGCCGAGAACCTTTCCGACCAAATGGTATGAAACCAAGTATCAGCAATAGGAGGAAAACTGGAAAATTCACAAATTGTGGAAATTATTATTTTTTATTTTTGCTGTATATGGATACCTAGAAATTGTACAAAATTAAACAATACATTTCTGAACAAACCAATGGATCAAAGAAGAAATCAGAAGAAAAATAAAAAAATATCCTGAGACAAAAATGGAAACACAATATACCAGAACTTATAGGAAGGAGCAAAAGCAATAAGAGGGAAATTTATAGTGATAAATGCCTAATTAAGAAAAAAGCAATATCTCAAATAAACAAAATAACTTTATATCTCAAGGAACTAGAAAAAGAACTAGGCCCAAAGTTAGCAGAAAAAAGGGAATAAGATCAGAACAGAGATAAACAATAGAAAAGATGAACAAAACTAAGAGTTGGCTTTTTGAAAAGATTAAATAAAAATAAATAAAACCCAAAATGAAACAGGACACATAACAGATACCACAGAAATACAAAGGATCATAAGAGACTACTATGAATAATTAATATACAAATTGGATAACCTAGAAAAAAATGTATAAATTTCCAGAAACATACAACCTATCAAGACTGAATTATGAGGCCGGGCGCGGTGGCTCAAGCCTGTAATCCTAGCTCTCTGGGAGGCCGAGGTGGGCACATCGTTTGAGCTCAGGAGTTCGAGACCAGCCTGAGCAAGAGCGAGACCCCATCTCTACTATAAATAGAAAGAAATTAATTGGCCAACTAATATATATAGAAAAAATTAGCCAGGCATGGTGGCACATGCCTGTAGTCCTAGCTACTTGGGAGGCTGAGGCAGCAGGATTGCTTGAGCCCAGGAGTTTGAGGTTGCTGTGAGCTAGGCTGACGCCACAGCACTCACTCTAGCCTGGGCAATAAAGTGAGACTCTGTCTCAAAAAAAACAAAAAAAAGACTGAATTATGAAGAAATAGAAAATCTGAACAGACCAATAACAAGTAAGGAGATTGAATCATTAATCAAACATCTTCCAACAAAGGAAATTCCAGGACCAGATGGCTTCACAGGTGATATCTACAAAACATTTAAAGAATTAATTCCAATCCTTCTTAAATTCTTCCAAAAAAACTAAAGAGGGAATACTTTCAAACTCATTTTATGAGGCCAGCATTACCCTTACACCAAAGTCAAAGACACTCTAAGAAAACAAGCCCAAATCCCTGACAAACACAGATGTAAAAATCCTCAACAAAAATACTAGCAAACAACTGTGTTTGCACATTAAAAGGATCATATATGACAATCAAGTGAGATTTATCCCTGGGATGCAAGGATGGTTCAACATACATAAATCAATAAATGTGATATACATATTAATGGAATGAAGGACAAAAACCATATCATCAATAGTTGCAGAAAAAGTATTTGACAAAATTCAACATTCTTTCATGATAAAAACTCTCAATAAATTAGGTATAGCACGGATGTACCCTCAACATAATAAAGGCCACATATGACAAACCCACAGCCAACATCATACTCAATGGTGAAAAGTTGAAAGCTTTTACTCTAAGATCAGGAAAAAGACAAGGACACCCACTCTCACCACTTTTATTTAACATAGCATTAGAAGGCCTACCCAGAGCAAAATACAAAAACAAAACAAAACAATACCCACAAGACATCCCAAATGGAAAGGAAAAAATACAATTGTCTTTTTTTTTTTTTTTTTTGAGACAGAGTCTCACTTTGTTGCCCAGGCTAGAGTGAGTCTCGTGGCATTAGCCTAGCTCACAGCAACCTCAAAATCTCCTGGGCTCAAGCAATCCTCCTGCCTCAGCCTTCCAAGTAGCTGGGACTATAGGCATGCGCCACCATGCCTGGCTAATTTTTTCTATATATATTAGTCAGCCAATTAATTTCTATTTATAGTAGAGACGGGGGTCTCGCTCTTGCTCAGGCTGGTTTTGAACTCCTGACCTCAAGCAATCGGCCTGCCTCGGCCTCCCAGAGTGCTAGGATTACAGGCGTGAGCCACCACGCCCGGCCACAATTGTCTTTTTGCAGATTACATGATCTTACATATAAAAAGCCCTAAAGACTCTAATAAAAAAATTTATTAGCATGAAGGGATTCAGTAAATTTGCAGGATATAAAATCAACATAAAGAATCAGTTGCCAGGAGTTCGAGACCAGCCTGAGCAAGAGCGAGACCCCATCTCTACTATAAATAGAAAGAAATTAATTGGCCAACTAAAAAATATATATAGAAAAAATTAGCCGGGCATGGTGGCACATGCCTGTAGTCCCAGCTACTTGGGAGGCTGAGGCAGCAGGATTGCTTGAGCCCAGGAGTTTGAGGTTGCTGTGAGCTAGGCTGACGCCATGGCACTCACTCTAGCCTGGGCAATAAAGTGAGACTCTGTCTCAAAAAAAAAAAAAAAAGAATCAGTTGCATTCCTATACACTAACAACAAACTATCTGGAAAGGAAATCAACATAACAATTCCATTTAAAATAGGTAAAAAGAATAAATTTAACCAAGGAGGTGAAAGACTTTTATGCCGAAAACTGCCTAACACTGATGAATGAAATTAAAGACACAGGGCCAGGCGCAGTGGCTCACGCCTATAATTCTAGCACTCTGGGGGACCAAGGCAGGCAGATCTTTTGAGCTCAGGAGTTCAAGACTAGCCTGAGCAAGAGCGAGACCCTGTCTCTACTAAAAATAGAAATTAGCTGAACAACTAAAAATATATAGAAAAAAATTAGCCAGGCATGGTGGTGCATGCCTGTAGCCCCCAGCTACTTGGGAGGCTGTGGCAGGAGGATCGCTTGAGCCTAGGAGTTTGAGGTTACTGTGAGCCAGGCTGACGCCATGGCACTCTAGCCTGGACAACAGAGTGAGACTCTGTCTCAAAAAAAAAAAAAAAAAACAAAGACAAAAATAAATGGAAAGATAGCCTGTGCTCATGGATTGGAAGAATTACTAAAATGTCCACACTACCCAAAGCAATCTGCAGATTCAGTGCAATCTCTATCAAAATCCAATGGCGTTTGTCATAGAAATAGGAAAAATCCAACATTTCATATGGGTCCACCCCCAAATAAGCCAAAGTGATCCTCTGATAGAACAAGGTTGAAAGCATCCCACAGTGTACATAACCCTCATATACTGTTGATGGGAATGTAAATTTTTTTTTTTTTTTTGAGACAGAGTCTCACTTTGTTGCCCAGGCTAGAGTGAGTGCCATGGCGTCAGCCTGGCTCACAGCAACCTCAAACTCCTGGGCTCAAGTGATCCTACTGCCTCAGTCTCCCGAGTAGCTGAGACTACAGGTATGCACCACCATGCCTGGCTAATTTTTTCTATATATATATTAGTCAGCCAATTAATTTCTTTCTATTTATAGTAGAGACGGGGTCTCGCTCTTGCTCAGGCTGGTCTCGAACTCCTGACCTTGAGCGATCGAGATCCACCCGCCTCGGCCTCCCAGAGTGCTAGGATTACAGGCGTGAGCCACTGCGCCCAGCCAGGAATGTAAATTAATACAGCCATTAGGGAAAACTGTATGGCAGTTCCTCAAAACATTAAAAATAGAACCACCATACGATTCAGCAATCCCACTTCTGGGCGTATTTCCCAAAGAAATGCAATCACTATCTCAAAGAGGTATACACACTCCCATGTTCATTGCAGCATTATTCACAATAGCCAAGATATGGAAACAACCTAAACAGCCATACACACACACACACCAGAATATCATTTAGCCTTAAAAAAGGAAATTCTGCTGTTTCCAACATGGATGAACCTGGAGGACATTATGCTGTGAAATACGTCAGTCACAGAAAGACAAATACTGCACAGGCCGGGCACGGTGGCTCACACCTATAATTCTAGCACTCTGGGAGGCCGAGGCGGGCGGATTGGTTGAGGTCAGGAGTTTGAAACCAGCCTGAGCAAGAGCGAGACCCCATCTCTACTATAAAAAGAAAATTAATTCGCCAACTAATATAGAGAAAAAATTAGCCAGGCATGGTGGCGCATGCCTGTAGTCCCAGCTACTCGGGAGGCTGAGGCAGAAGGATTGCTTGAGCCCAGGAGTTTGAGGTTGCTGTGAGGTAGGCTGACGCCACGGCACTCACTCTAGCCTGGGCAACAAAGTGAGACCCTGTTTCAAAAAAAAAATATTGCACAAATTCCACTTATATGTGGAATCTACACATGTCAAATTCATAAAAATCGAGTACAGTGGTGGTTGGTAGGGTCTGGGGGAAATGTTGGTCAAAGAGTACAAACTTTTAGTTATAAGATGAATCAGTTCTGGAGATCCAATCAATGTATAGGATAGTGACTACAGTTAATAATACTGCACCATATACCTGAAATTTGCTGAGTAGATCATGTGTTCTTACCACATACACAAAAAGGATAACTACGTGAGGTGATGGATGTGTTATTAGCTTGACTGTGGTAATCTTTTCAAATGTGTATAATGATCAAACATCCTGTTGTATTCCTTAAATATACATTATTTTTGTCAATCACACCTCAAAACAGCTGTGGGGAAAAATTAATACAAAAAAATATTCTGCCAAAAAATGACTATCAAGAAAATACTTGCTAAAAAAGCTTGAGGTATAGAGGCATTAATTTATTTTACAATGTGAATATTGACAGATGTACTGTTAAACATTTAAAAAATGTTTCCATATATCTGCTGAACTATCAAGGAAAAAAGGAATCTGCTGAGTGATGAGTAGGTGAGATTGTTTTCTCAAGTAGGCACATTCCCTAAGTAAAGGTTTTTGTATGAGTTAAACCTCATTATAGACAAACTAGGGACATCAATACATAAATTGATCTTTTGCTAAGTAGCAAACTCTTACTTTGTTTCACACATTGTGCACACTGAATATCATGGAGTCTAAGCCAGTGTACAAATCAACCAGGTCTCATGAACTCGGTGATTTCAATGCAGCAGGTTGCCACTGCAACTCCCGCCCTTAAACCACTCTGCTACTCCACTTTCTTCTTTACCCAATGGTTTCTTGAGTAGGTCATGCTCCTTTATTTTCAGATTGACTCATATGCCAATTTTCCAGCCTTCAGTATAACATGAGTACATGGGTGAAAGTATTAGAAAAATTAAGTACATGGGTGAAAGTATTAGAAAAATTAAGTGTATTAGAAATGTTTATTTAGAATAATGGCACACTGCTTTTAACCATTTAGAAGCCTAAACCTTCCTTATGTATACATATGAACACCCACCGCCCAGAGGATCTAGGGCAGTAAACTGTATGCATATTCTCACTGATCAAAGGTTATTAAAAGCCTCAGGTCAGGTCTTGCCACCAGATTTGGAAATACTTGGAATGCAGCAGGGCAGGGACTCTAGCAGTTGTCCTGATAAACCGATAATAGTAGGAACACTGGCTACTGTCATCCAACATGCCTTTTTATATAACTGAACTTTTCACAGCAACTTATTTTAAAAAGCTTTTTGAAAGTATTCTACACCTCCGCTAAATCCAGAATGTGAGACAGGTGTGGGAGCATTATTAGGGACCTGGCCCAATCCTAACATTTTACATTTAATGTCCTTCGCCCCTCTATGTGAGGTGGGTACTATAATAGATGCTCACGACATATTGTCCTGACCTAATCACAGCCTGCCTGAGGCTGCGATTCAATTTTACACATGTTGAAACTGAGGCAGAAGAATTAAGCCAGGAAACAGGTTCTAAAAACAGTAATTTCTATCCAGGTGGGGTAGGAGGGGCATGGCTTGGGATTTGATAGCCAAATTGAAAACTGGAAGTCAAAATCCAGACACTGAAAGGTGCTTGAGGCACTTTGTGTGAAAAAGATATATTAAGATCTCTGGCCAGCCTGAGCCAACAGTGAGACCCCCGTCTCTATTAAAATTAGGAAAAGTTAGGCCAGGCACGGTGACTAACTCCTGTAATCCTAGCACTCTGGGAAGCCGAGGCAGGAGCATCATTTGAGCTCAGTAGTTCGAGAGGAACCTGAGCAAGAGCAAGACCCCATCTCTACTAAAAATAGAAAGAAATTAGCTGGACAACTAAAAATATATATAGAAAAAATTAGCCGGGTATGGTGGTGCATGCCTGTAGTCCCAGCTACTTGGAAGGCTGAGGCAGGATTGCTTGAGCCCAGGAGTTTGAGGTTCCTTGTGAGCTAGGCTGATGCCATGGCACTCTAGCCTGGGCAACAGAGCGAAACTGTCTTAAAAAAAAAAAAAATTGGTATATTCACTTGACCAGCCTTAAAAAAGAAAAAAAAGACTTTTGGTATAGATAAGATCCAGGACTCGAAAATAAAACTTATTGCAGGCCATGTGTTTGGTCTTTACAGGCCTCGGGATATACATTCTCAAGGAACTTTTGAATGTTTGGTGGTTTCTATCCTCAGTGGGTTACTTAGGAACTCAAGTCCATTAGTGGGATACTGGAGACAAACCAAAGCAGGAGACTAAGAAGCACTTTTAAAGGGACTTTGGATCTCAGATCTAGAACTTTGCTGATAGGGACTATGGCACCACAGAAAACTGTGGGTCCTCTCAGGCACTTTTCCTTTGAGCAAACACATGGCAGACTGGGCCTCCCTGGGATAATTACCACAAAACACCTTCTAAAATGAGCAGAGCAGGTTGACAGATGCTATACGTCTGTAAGACTATCTTTATAGATCCCATTTAGAGGGTCATTGTTACAATATTGCGGCTGATTATGGGACCCTAACTCACTAAGGTGTCACTGGGGCTAATAAGTACATTGCCACCCTAAGGCAGGAAGCAGAGGTTCCCACCCCCACTACCTACAAGGCAGTGATGGTGGTCCTCCTACTGCCTTAGCTCCCTAAAAGGCCCAGAACAGAATGCCTCCTCAAACCAAATACCCACCCAGTGGGGTTAGCCACAAATGTCCCATAACCTGGGACCTGGCTCTGGGTGAGGCAGAAGTATGGGAAATTCCTGTCTCCATCTTCCTGCCAAAACAAATTCATGACTGAGTGGGAAGAAGGAACCTTGGGGCATTGTCCCAACTAGCTGGGAGACCCAGGAGACAGGCTTCCAGGACTAGGACTCATAATACAAGGCTTCATGCTCCAGGAATGACAGAATAAGGCAGCTTAGGATAATAATGTCCTAGAGCTTACCATCTGGTGGTGCTTGGCTCAGTACTAGCCAGGTGAAAGCCACATAACTGATTTTTCTGTTCCAATTTGGAACCAATGGAGGAACTAGAAAGACCCATGACTAAAGGGAGAAGCAGAACTGAGGAGCCAGCTAGAGGTACAAAATCAGACTAAAAAGGGCCATCATCATACCACCTTACCATCCAAGTGACACACCAAAAGAATGAATCCCAACTAAGAGTGCTTTGTCACTCTTTTCAATACCTTTATATGCCCATTCATTTAACCCCCCCAAAGAAAATGTAAAATGCCCATGAGGCTGAAGTTAAATGACTTAACCTAGGTCAAATAGCTGAGAAGTATCAGAGCCTGGACTTGAATCCTAGAATCTGAGTCATCTAAGCTCTTAGAACCGTTTTCAAATCAGGTCTCTCATGTCCCTCACACACAAATGTGAGTTTAGCACCTCTCCCCAACCCTCATCATTTCAGAGAAAGGCACTACTCTGACAGGGTTTAGCTCATGCCATGGGCAGGTACTGACATTCTAACAACAAGCCTGTGAGAACAGTGTCCACCAAATGCTCAGAGAAGCTAAGGAGATTCAAACACTGATTAAACAATGGGACCAAGAGACCATGTCAGGATGGGGGTGGTGGCTCACGCCTATAATCCTAGCACTCTGGGAGGCCGCGGCGGGAGGATCGCTGAAGGTCAGGAGTTCGAAACCACCCTGAGCAAGAGCGAGACCCCTTGTCTCTACTAAAAATAGAAAGAAATTAATTGGCCAACTAAAAATATATACAAAAAATTAGCCAGGCATGGTAGTGCATGCCTGTAGTCCCAGCTACTTGGGAGGCTGAGGCAGAAGGATTGCTTGAGCCCAGGAGTTTGAGGTTGCTGTGAGCCAGGTTGATGTCACAGAACTCTAGCCCAGGCAACAGAGACTGTCTTAAAAAAAAGAGAGAGAGACCATGTCAGGCAACCCTTACTCTTTTGACAATCCTTTCCCATCCCTCCCCCCCACCAAATTTTCCCCAAGCCTCCCTCCTCCTGATCTGCCTATATTTTTTATTTGCTACGGGGGCTGAGTAAGGAAAAAGCACTATCAATGTTTTAAAGTTTCATCTTTTTAATCAGCTTCATGAATGGTAACCTAAATACGTGAGACACAACAGAATATTTTTTCTTCCAGTATTTTTTAAAAAATAACATTTACAAACATTTTTAAGAAGCTCTTCTATATAAGGTTGGTTAACTTCAGTTAAAAATAAAACAAACAGGCAATCATGTTCCCGATACAGATTTCTCTCAGGTACATTTAGAAACTGTTTTCTAACCACGATAAACATTGTGTATGTGTTTTTTGTTTTTAAAATGTCCCTAAAAAACAAATAAAATATCCTAGATAATCATTAATTAAAAGAAAAGCCAGTCTGGCTAAGCTTGCCAGAACCAATAATCCTGAGAGCTCAAACAAAAAACTGGTAAAAGAAAAAATACCCAGACTTTACAAATGTCTCAGAATTTGCCTTTAAATGGGAGAAAAAAACATCTTAAAAAATACAGAGCTTTCTAAAAGGTCTTTAACAAGCTACCTTGGGAGAGCAATTCAAAAATAGAAGTTGGTGTGTTAAAACAGATGTTTCAGTGCAGCTCCAAAAATCTTTATAAATACAGTCATCTGGAAGGGCGATCCTGGATCAGAAGTATTATTCCTTGTGTCTGAGAACATTAAGAAGGGGGAGAATTGCGATGTCAGGAAGGTACGGGACAACAACATGCTTACCTCCCACAGCTGATAAAGATGCCAAGGGCTGAGCCATAGGGACACTCCATCTCCTCCATCCCACACAAGAGCAGATTATAGGATTTTAGATCCCTTCCCCCTCCAATTGGACTAACCCTGACATGGACCAGAGAGCTAGGGGGACCTAGGAATGGTGTCTGGTGGGCCGGCTGGGTGAGGTACAGGAGGGCAGCAGAAATGCTGAGCAGTCTAGCCAGAAAAGGTGAGAGGGACATGACAAAGTTTGATAAACAGGTCTGCTCAGTACCAATATCCAGTCTCACCTATATTATGTGTGCATGTCTCATCTCAGTTGTCATAATTGTCTCTGTAATTTCCTCCTGAGTAGCGGTCATAACCACCCTGGCTTCTGGGGAAAAAGTTTTAGAGAAATGCATCACATACCACTGATAATATTAACAACCATACAAGTCACATCTCATAAACTTTAAATGCATAAAACAGAATATATTAAGTATATGATCATGTAAACACAATTTTGTGGCAGACGATTTAAATATTTATAGTATGTTAACTCACATTATATGTTAAAGCAACATAGTTACATAATTAACCAATGTAGTACAATCAACATGCATTATCTACATTATATGACAATACAAGTAATGCATTATACATAATTCAAAATAATAAGTTTCATATCTGTTTTACACACATGCTAGCAACACCAAGGTATGATGTCTGTCAATACCCAGGCATATGAGTTTCTTAAGGAGAGGGAAGCAATAGCAAAATACTCCAGAACTTTTGCTACCTACCTGCCACCATAGTCTCTGGACCGTCCATATCCATATCCATATCCATATCCTCCAGGTCGACTGTCATACCTGCCACTCCCATAACCCTGGTCCCCACCACCTATGGCAGATAAACATTAAAATGGCATTTGTCCACACATAGGCCATTAATAGGTGCCTCTCCCTCTCACCCCATGACCAAACCCACCACTGTACTCACCTCTAGAGTAGCTGCGACCACGCCCATAGGACCCAAAGCCACCTCCTCTGGTTCCCCGGGCAGACTTGCCAGCATGGTCCACACGGATCTGGCGACCATCCAGGGACTAGATGTTGGAGGGAGACACAAGGAGGATGGGTTTGGCCATTAGTCAGGGCAGTGGTGAGGGAAGAGTGGGCATGGGCAGGTAGGCAAAAGAGCCCAGAAATTTCTGCTGGGCACCAAGTTCTGGGTGCCATGTTCCAGAATAAGCTCCTCTGACCAGAATGGCTTCACCAGGAGCTGTAGAATCCCACAAAATGACCTGAATCCACCATGTTCCCCCTGCTACTACTTACATCTTGACTGAACTCAGGCCGAGTTCTCCTCCCCACTCCTCTAAGCTGCCCGACTATTAGGGCTAGATAGACACCTCTCTTGGTTTGAGGCTTCAGAGTCCATCCCAGAAGACTCACGAGGTCCTCTCCGGGCCAGGCCCACAGGTCTGCAGACTCTACTACCTAAGCCCAAGGCAGGTGAACCATCCACAGGTGGCTTCTCGGCCTCATGCAGAACCAGTCGTCGCCTCCCAGGCAGCTCTGTCTGCCGCTGCCCTCCACCCCCTAGAACAGAAGGCAGTCATGCTCCTGTGAGTGGGCACTGCGGGGCTTGGTAGCCACGCTGCCCCTAGCAGACACAGAGGGAAAAACAGAAAGAATGGAGGAAGTCGCAGATGGGGGCAGGGCCCCTCTGCAGATAAGAGACCTCACCTCTCCATTCATGGCTCTCATGGCATCTGAGGCATGCTCTGGGTTGGTGAAGGTGATGAAGCCAAAACCCCGGGATCGCTGAGTCTCCCGGTCCTTCACAACGACCACTGAGTAAGGGAAAGGAGATGGAATAATGTGGATGAGTCACCACCAGAAGGGGAAAGTGGCAAGAAACTGCCTGAAAAGGGGGTGTGTGGCAGGAGAGAAGAACAGACCCCCCCTACCAATCCTGAAAATTATAGCATTCTTCTTAACTTCTACACCTTGGGCTTGGGAAGAAAGGGAGATTTTAAGTCCTTGGGTCCTGACTTTTCTCTTAATATTCCTTGAAATTCAAAGGTCCCAGAATTCGTTTCACCTCCCCCCTGCCAATACAGGTCTGGTCCATGTCTTACCCTCAGAAATAGGCCCGAAGCTGCTGAAGTGGTCTTCCAACGCCTGCTCATCGGTGTTAAAGTTGAGCCCTCCCACAAAGAGCTTCCCTTCTTCAGAGGACATGGCAGCAAATTCGAGTCCTGTGGGAAGAAAACGGAGAAGGGTGGCAAAAATAGCGAGGATAGGAAAGAGGTTGGAAAACTCAGAAAAAAGCGTTAAGGGATAGGGGCGAGCAGCACAGCAAATTTACAAGAGAAACAGAATAAAGAGTAACTAAATAAAGACTAAAAAGGAAGATCGAAAAGGCGGGAATCTCCGGGGCTGGATCCAGGCGGCCGCCATTTGGGGCCACCATCGCGCATGCCCACAACATTCTCTGTCGCCACGCCCGGCATTTCGTGCCACTGCGCAAGCCCAGAACAGCCTTGCGTTCCCCCTGTACCCGCAGAAAATGGCGGCGATCACGTGGAATTAAAGAGGAGCAGCAGATTATTTGCTGTCGCCTGATCACTGTCGCTACCAACGTCGCCAGCTCCGCCCGGCACCCCCAGCAATTCGGTACAGCGCGTGCCAAACTCCTTCAAACCTCCGAGCACCAGACCCACCCGCCTCGGAGAAGCCGAAGACTACGTGTCGGCGGCCGTTATTCGCCCCACTCGCGCCCCCACTCACAGCCGGCGTGGCGCACGTGTGTGAGGGGAAGAGCAGCCGCTCTGCAGGGCATACGCTGCTTACCTGGAAATTAAAAAGCAAAAGGACCAGACAAACTATGAGCACCGGCGAGCAGGGAGAACAGGGAGGTCTCAGCGCGGGAAGACGACTGATAAAGCCTACGTAGCGTATACGTCACGGAACGTGCCCCCCAGCGAGCGGCGGCGTGCGTGATGATTGGTTGAGACCGCGGGGGCGGGGCTTCGACGACAGTAAGGGACTGTAGAGCAAAGGCAGGAAAGCTTTCTACACGCTTCCCAGAACGGAGGTAATTTTTGTGCGATAGATATACCCTAACGTAAACCATTCCCTCCAACCAGCCAAGCTGTCTTTGTCCCTTCCGCACAGGAACCTTTTCACTCTCATACTCTTTTCGGTCCCTAACATCACTCTCTCGCTCTTAATGTCCTTTCCCCCATTGGATTTGATCCCCCATGACTTCGTCACCGTCACAGTGTCTTCCTCTAAGTCCCTGCCAACTTAATTACCATCCTCTGATGTCAACCTACTTCACATTCTAGTTCTTTAACCTGGCCAGGCGCGGTGGCTCACGCCTGTAATCCTAGCACTCTGGTGATGGCTGAGGCAGGAGGATTACTTGAACTCAGGAGTTCGATACCAGCCTGAAGAAGAGTGATACATGTCTATGAAAAACAGAAAAATTGGCCAGGCGCGGTGGCTCACGCCTGTAATCCTAGCACTCTGGGAGGCCGAGGTGGGCGGATTGCTCAAGGTCAGGAGTTCAAAACCAGCCTGAGCGAGACCTCGTCTCTACTATAAAAAAAAAAAAATAGAAAGAAATTAATTGGCCAACTAATATATATATATATATATATATATATATATATATATATAAATTAGCCAGGCATGGTGGCGCATGCCTGTAGTCCCAGCTACTCGGGAGGCTGAGGCAGGAGGATTGCTTGAGCCCAGGAGTTTGAGGTTGCTGTGAGCTAGGCTGACACCACGGCATTCACTCTAGCCTGGGCAACAAAAAGAGACTCTGTCTCAAAAATAAATAAATAAATAAATAAATAAAAATAAAAACAGAAAAATTAGCCGGGCATGGTGGCACATGCCTGTAGTCCCAGCTACTTGGGCAGCTGAGGCAGGAGGATCCCTCGAACTCAGGAGTTTCAGGTTGCTGTGAGCTAGGCATGACATGCCATGGCCCTGTACTCAGGGCAACGGAGTGAGACTCTGTCCCAAACACAAGAAATAGTCCTTTAACCTCATATCCCAAAGAGCTGGATATTTTATCCCCCTCTATTCCTGATGTCATCACCCTTCACAGGACAACTTGCATAAGATGGGAATTAATAGTACCTTGAAAGTTTGTTAGATAGGACTACAATCTGCAAAACCATCAGGATCTGAGTCCAAAGCTGTTTATTATGAGAGGAGGTGTCTCTGACTATCATTTTTTCTTAAAACATATTGTTATATTGAAGTTTTCTATTTTTTAGTATCAATTTGAGCACATTTAAATTTTCCCAGAAACTTATGCCTTTCATTTATGTTTTCAAATGTAGTAGTTTTTTTTTTTTTTTTTTTTGAGACAGCTGGGCTGGAGTGCAGTGGCATCATCATAACTCACTACAACTTCAAACTCCTGGGCTGTGTGCAACCATGCCTGGCTAATTTTTTTTCCTACTTTTTGTAGAGATGGGGTCTTACTCTTGCTCAGGCTGGTCTCAAACTCCTGAGCTCAAGCAATCCTCCCACCTTGGCCTCCCACAGTGCTAGGATTACAGGTGTCACCCAATATGCTGGGCCAGCCTACAATTTTTAACCTCTTTTTGTGCCTGTAATTCTTCTTTTTGTTCTGTATTTTGCATTCTTTTAAATCAGTCTTGGCAAAGGTCTATCATTAACATTTTTAAAGAACCAGCTTTTTATTTTGTTAATGTTTATTATTACTTTTTAATTCTATATTGCACTTATTTCCTTCATTATTTCATCTAGAACTCAGTTCCTCTGTTCTTTTCTCCAACTTTTTTTTTTTGAGACAGAGTCTTGCTTTGTTGACCTGGGTAGAGTGCAGTGGGGTCATCATAGCTCACTGCAACCTCAAACTCCTGTGCTCAAGTGATCCTCCAGCCTCAGCCTCCCCAAGTAGCTGGGACTACAAGTGTGGGCCACGACACTCAGCTAATTTTTCTATTTTTTAGTAGACACTAATATTTCTATTCTTTTATTAGAGATGGGGTCTCATCCTTGCTCAGGCTGGTCTGGAACATTCCTGAGCTAAAGAGATCCTCCCACCTCGGCCTCCCAGACTGCTAGGACTATAGGCATGAGCCACTGCACCTGGCCTTTTCTAACTTCTTGAGTTGAATGCTTACATCATTTGGTTTTCCACCTTTTTTTCTGATAAATATATTTAAAGCTATGCATTTTTTTGTATTAACTAATTTTGTTGTGTCTCTCAAATTTTACATGTATTGTTTTTATGAAGATTTAAATATTTGTAAAATTCCTTTATGGTTTCTTCTTTCATCCAAGGGTTATTTCGTAATATTAGTTTCCAAAAAAATGAGGGTTTTTAGCTTTTATTAATTGCTAATTTTACTACATATGGTTAGAGGACATACTTAATATTGATACTTTTCAATTTATTGAGGCTTCCTTTGTGCCCTAACATGGTCTACTTTTGTCATTGCTAAGTGTAAACATAAAAGGAGTCTTCTGTTTGTTGAGGGTTATATACTGTGAGAAATATATATAGAAACATAACATATATCTCTATATCAGACTGAAAATGTATTGTTCAAGGCTTCTTCAGAATATACGTGTTTTTTGTAGACCTATCTTCCTTGTCAATGAGCATATGCTGTTCTTTGTCCTTTGTGATCTTAAGTCTTCAGTTCTATTTTGTTAGCTATCAGGATGGCTTTCTTAGCTTTCTTTGAGCTTTTATTAATCTGCCATATGTTCTCCATCCTTTCATTTTCAACATTTCTAAATCTTTATATGTGTGTGTTTACTGTTGGATTTTTTTTTAATCCAATGAGGGTCTCTGTTTTGTTTTGTTTTGTTTTATTTTATTTTATTTGAGACAGAGTCTCACTCTGTTGCCCATGCTAAAGTGCCGTGGTGTCAGCCTAGCTCACAGCAACCTCAAACTCCTGGGCTCAAGTGATCCTTCTTTCTCAGCCTCCTGAGTAGCTGGGTCTACAGGCATGCACCACCATGCCCAGATAATTTTTTGTATATATTTTTGGTTGTCCAGTTAATTTCTTTCTATTTTTAGTAGAGATGAGGTCTCGCTCTTGCTCAGGCTGGTCTTGAACTCCTGATCTCAAGCCATCCTCCCACCTCGGCCTCCTAGAGTGCTAGGATTGCAGGTGTCAGCCACCGTGTCTGGCCTACAGTATATTTTTTATTGCATTTTTTCTACCATCATTGTCACACCTAACATTTTTTCAGGCCCTTTTTCTAATCTCTAGTTCCTGTTTTATATTCTAATATTACCTCTTATTTATTATATTTATTTAAAATATTCATCTGGCTGTCCCATTACTACTTCTGCTTCAGATGTTATATTACCCAGTGTGGTAGCTAGCCTCCAATATGGCCCCTAGTGATCCCTGCCTCTTGGCATCACAGCCTGTATAGTCCCCTCCCATGCTGTAGCAGGGTTGGTCTTACGTGACCAATAAAACATAGCAGAAGCGATGATATGTCATTTCTGAGATTAAGTTATAGTAGACACTGTGGTTTCTGTCTTTGTCATGGTCTCTCACCTGCTTGCTCGGATCACATATTATAAGGAGCCCCGTGGAGAAGCTCAGGTGATGAAAAACCGAAGCCTCCTGCCAACAGCCCTGTGACTGGGCCATGTTGGAAGTTGGTCCATCAGCCAAGTCAAGCCTTCAGCGGACTGCAGTCCTGACTGATAATCCGACTGAAACCTCAGGAGAGATCCTGAGTTAACACCACTAAGCTAAGCTGCTTGCAGATTCCTGACCCTCAGAAACTGTGATATTTTAAGTGGTTAAATTTGGGGGTAATTTGTTATACAGCAATAGATAACTATGGTTAGTTGATTTTGTCTGGCATTGTCCTGGTTTCTAGCTCTGGCTGTGGACTTACATTCCCCTGATATTATTAGCTGCCCTGGCCAGCAAAATGTACCAGGGAAAGGCTGAGGGCTAGCCTCTAGTCTGCTCAATCACCTGGAGTTTGCAGGGTAAAGGGATGTGTGAGAGATAAGACAGAGGCTGGACAGTCCCAGGTACCACAGAAGCACATTCATCATTTCTGCTTCCTCTTACAACACCTGACGCCCCCC
Organism: Mirza zaza; assembly: GCA_008750895.1. Classification (NCBI taxonomy): domain Eukaryota; kingdom Metazoa; phylum Chordata; class Mammalia; order Primates; family Cheirogaleidae; genus Mirza; species Mirza zaza. Next base: position 14,988 of record VSMD01062787.1, on the reverse strand, counting down.
CCACCCCCCATGAGGGATTCATGTTTAAACTCTCAGAGGAAGGCAGCTTTAAGAGGAGGCAGTCTCCCTAGGTGCAATCTACCAGTCCTGGTGTCTGGAGGGGGAGAGGTAGAGGACTGATGGCCTCTGGCTGTCTATTTCCCCATCAGAGCTCTTGCTGCCCTGATACTAGCCCCCTAGATACCTGTACCAGTGGTTTGGATCATTTCTGCAGTGAGGGGAGCAGACAGGGACTTCCCCAAGGCAATACGGGGGAGAGGTAAGAACCAGAACTTAAATCTCTTCTTCCCTTTGTCTACCCTCTATCTGCTGCCTCCAACCATCTGCCCCTCAAAACACACACCAGTTAAAGACAGCCTTCCATTTCTCCATGGGTCTATCAGAGCTATGCTGCAGTTTCTGGAACCCATGTTTTCCTCTGTAGTTTCTCCAGGCAAGGGAATCAGCAGCTTGTACTGTTTGTCATCTTGGCAGGAACCAGAAGCCCCAAGTATCCTAGAGGAATAATAGGTTTCTGCTCTTCAGCATATCTGAGCCTCCTATTCATAGAAAGGACTTTTCTGGCCCTCAGAGGCCCCAAGCCACCATCCACAGAATTGACTTGTCTGGTCCTTAAAGTATCTGAGCTCATTAATTACAGAATGCATCCCAGAGGTGTCAGCTGGTTACTGACAAAAGGTACATTTGAGGTCCTCAGAGGGCCAGGCACCTCCATATATTGGATGGCCCTTGGGGGAATCTCAGCCCCTTAACCACAGAATGCACTTGTGAGACCTACAGTGTTTGAGCACCCTAGACACACAGTCAGCTTCCCCTCCAATACTGGGGGTGGTGGTGGCAGGAGCCTTTTAAGAGGCATTCCCCAGCTTTGTATGACATTCTTGGAGGACACAGATGAGAGGATGGCTGCCTTGATGCCCCCTCATCTCTGGCAACATTGCCTAGGTGCAGTGACTTCTGGCCAGAAGCTGGCACAGTCTACAGCCATACCGCCCTGAACATTCCCATCATGTCTGATCCCAGGAGCTAAGCAAGGTTGGGCCTGGTTAGTACCTGGATGGGAGAACCTGGCATGGCTAGGCCATGATCTGAGGACCCCAGTTACCCTAGCCGCCATCTGCCAGGTCCTTTGTGGAGACTAGCACCTGGCCTGTGAGAGAATCCTACCTTCTGAGAAGGTCAGTGAGCAAAAGGACCTTCTTTTGATCATTACCCTCCAAATAAGTAGGTGACTTCTTTTAGGGTCTGATGTTTGTCCACATTAGTGGGATGGAGGAGGCAAATAAATGGTTAATATTGCTGAAATGGTTAAGACAGGTACCCATGAGCTGGAAACCCAGTTTAGGGACCTAGGTATGGCAAAGCCATGGACCCTCAAGCTGGCTCCAAAGCAAGTGGCATGAATAGGAACCTTAGACTCCTGCCCGGAGCTGCCAGCACCGGTGCATAAGACTCACAGAGAAGGGTCTAGATCCTAGAAATGGTGACATGTGGTATGCTGGGGATGGCTGGCCCAATGTTTCTAAGTGGCCTGTACTTCCCAATCTTGGTAATGAATCTTGCCCTGTTTTGAGCCAAGAACTCTCTCTCATCTCTCATTCAGAGGCCCATCCTGAAAACATACATTCACAGCCATAAGACAGACTCTTACAGGCAGACGGATATACCAAAAAACAGACTCAGGCCTTCCTCAAGCAGTGCCTGACTTGGGCTCACCTTCTAGAACCAATTTTCAGTATTCACTCTCCCCACCACTGGGGAAGCGGGAGCTGCTTTTCACCAAGTGAAATATTTCAGCTCCATCAGGTAAAGAGCCCTTGGGGACTCCATCTACAGCAAAAACCAGAGAGGGAGCAGAGAAATACACAGACAACAGTGACCTTCATGTGTGCAAAGTATAGTTAAAAACAAAACAACAAAAACAGAAAAAAAAGGCTGTGGCCTCCAGGGGGCAGTGCTGAAGCAGAACCCCACACACTCTGACCTGGGGAAAAAGGGCCCCACACTCCAACAGGTCTAGGGGCTGGCAGGCGGGGAGGTGGGGCCTCATGTGTAGTCCCTCATGGCAAAAAATGGATACCTGGTGGGGGGCTGATGGTGGGCTGGAGAGGTTTGATCAAGACGGGGCTGTGGCCTCAGCCCCCTCCTCCGAGTCCCACATCTCTGACTGCAGGTAATCAGCGAAGAGAGCCTTGGCCCTGCGCAGGACGCGCCCCAGGTGGTGTTTTCGCACGAGGCGGTCAAAGTGCATGGCCAGCTCATTGTAATCTAGCCCGTTGCGCATGATGTGGTCACGGTGCTCCAGCAGGATAGCCAGGCAGAGGAAGAGCATGAATGGGTTCCCCCGGCCAAACTCTTGGGGTGGAGGCAGGCCCACTGGGGGTGGGGGTCGCAGGGACTTCCCAAGGTCTCTTGCGGAGCCTACCTCTTGCATCAAGGGGGATCCTACAACCATGTCGCCAGTCGGAGAGGCCTCCTGGGTAGATGGTGGAGATGAGGAGGATGGAGAATCGGGGTGGGAAAAGGAGGAGAGAAGTGGGTCTGGGGAGTTAAGCAAGGGCTCAGAGAGGGACTTGGAGCTGATAAGGGCAGCTGGGCAAGGCAGCTGGACCAGAGGGTCCCTCCTGGGGCCCAGGTTATCCCTGAGTTGCTGGAGCCCATCCAGGCTGGTTTGTCTCAGGAGACGCCCCCCACCACTAGGCCTCTGGCTGGGTATGGCCAAGTGGTCAACAGCATCTTCAAAAGCACTGCTTCCTCCACCAGCAGGCCTCAGCATGTGCCTCTGTCGCACAGGCCGCCCCCTGTGGCCACCAAAGCCATTGTCTGCCACTTGGCTGGGAGGTCCAACCAGCTCCACCTCATGTTCAGGAGGATCAGGGGGCAGTGAGCTCCAGGTGACCTCGAGCATGCGGAGGGCATCATCAAAGGCAAACTCACGCTTGAGCTCGAGCAACAACCAGCGATAACAGAAGAAGAGGTCATCAGCACCTGCTTCTTGCAGGTACCGGTAGAAGTCGGGGTCAGCATGTTGCAGCAGCAGTTTGAGGTGAGCAAACTTGGTGGCCATGGCACGGCCGTCAGGATGGAAATTGGCAGCCAGGCGCTTCATGATGCCACAAAAGCAGACGAAGGCATGGCCCTCATGGTCCATGACAGCGAGGATGGGTGAGGCAAGGTCGCTCATGCCCTGGCAGTAGGACACCTGTGGGTGGGTAACAGCATAGGTGGTGAGCAGGTCGTGTAGTGCTCGCAGGTGTGGGCCATCCTCAGGCCCCGCGTAATAGGGGTGGGCCCGGTCAGTGCGTAGTACATCCTTGAGGACCGTGCTTCGGATGAATTCCAGGTCCTCGGGGTTTGCTCGCTGGGCCCACTCACTCTTGAGCTGCTCATACTCGTGACTCTTGCGTTTCATGTAGTCCATCCGCTCTCGGCCTGTCAGTCCGTCTGGGTACACATTCAGCAGGTACCGCCACACCACCTGGCCAGGGTGAAAGGGATGAGGCTGAGGTTCTCCAGAGAAGCCACCACACCCCAGTGTCAGTCAGTCACCACCTCCTAAAACCCTCTGGGCCTCTGTCTTCTTTCTGATAAATCTGCCTTCTCACCTCTGACTCCTAGGTGCTCCTGAAAGATAGCTTCCTGCCCTAGACTATCTCCATCCATGACAATGTGGTTGACATGAGCTACTAATGATCACAAGAATGATGGAGCCAATGAGTGACTGCAGAAGCTCACCTTTCGCAGTGAGGGCTCCACACCACCATGATAGATCCGCAAGCGCAACTCCTCAGGGCGGGAGAGCTGGCCCTCGTGGTTCAGGTATGTGTGAAACTCAGCATCGCTCAGGGGTGGTTTGAAGGGCTTGACATCTTCCCCATAGGACCAGCTCAGTACCTGCTGGACTTTAGACAAGGTACGACCCACCTATGAAGGAAGGAGGGAAGGAAGCCACTGGTCAGCTGGGCAGACTAGGGGAAGATGCCAACCAGCATGCTCAGAATCAGGGTGCCAGGTAGGCCCTGCCCTCCAACCATAGCTAGGCTCCCAGGGTCCCTGAAAACACCTGAGAGAGGATGGACTGTGTGAACGGCAGGGCAGCAGTTGTCAGCGATGACCGTTTCTCAGCCAGCAACACGTCGGAGCCAATGACATCCTTGGGGCTGATTATGTCCCAATCTTCCAATAATGGGCCTGGGAACACAGAGTGAAGTGCTATTAGAACAGGGATAAGAACCCAGATCTCAGGGCCTGGCTCTTCTTCTACCAAAGCCAGGCTACCTGCAGGGCAACAAATGACTCTGACTCCCTCTTTCTATATCATTCAAATCATGTAAAAAAAATCAAATCATGAACAACTCTGTAGTTAAGGTCTCACAAAATGGCTGGGCAGTCTCTAATACCTGAATGATATTAAGTAATATTTACTGAGTGCTTACTATGTGCCAGGACAAGGGCTGAACATTAATATAAGAAATAATGGGGGGGAAGGGCATTTATTGAAACCTTAAAATCTGTACCCCCATAATATGCTGAAATTAAAAAATAAAAAAAATAAAAAATAAAAAAAAGAAATAATAATACTAGCTAACACTTCCATAATAATACTAGCTAACACTTCCATAGTGCTAAGTGCCACTGTTCTGAGCCCTTTGCAAATATTAGCTCTTTTTTTTTTTTTTTTTTTTTGAGACAGAATCTCAGTCTGTTGCCTGGGCTAGAGTGTCGTGGCATCAGCCTAGCTTACAGCAACCTCAAACTCCTGGGCTCAAGCAAGCCTCCTACCTCAGCCTCCCCAGTAACTGGGACTACAAGTGTGCGCCACCACACCTGGCTAATTTTTACTATTTTTAGTAGAGACGGCATCTCACTCTTGCTGAGGCTGGTCTCGAACTCCTGAGCTCAAGTGATCCTCCTGCCTTGGCCTCCCAGAGTGCTAGGATTAAAGGCATGAGCCACCACTGCTGCACCCAACCATTAACTCATTTAATAGTCACATCAATCCTATCGATTAGGCTCTACTGTTATTGCCACTCTATATATGAGGAAACAGGCACAGTCAGGATGAGATATTTGCCCAAGGCCCCATAGCTACTAAGTGAAAGAGCCAAAATTTGAAGTCCAGGCTCAAAGCTTGAGAGGCCAAACTCCTAATCTCATATTCATACGAGTCTTCCTCCTGCAAATGGTAGAGACAAACCTTACCATTCTCATTTTACAGAAAATAGCAAAAGGTTTGGGACAAATAGTAAGTGACCAAGATTCTACAGTTAGGTAGGGCTGGGATCTAAACCTCATTTACCTTACTTAAGAGCCCAGACAAATTTTAGAAAAAGTATTGTGGAACAAGTATGCCATGTATGTTAGACAAATGAAACAATGTTATGCTTGACTTTCTCTGGTTCTGGCCCTTGAAACATCAGAAGTCTATCCTTTCTCTCTTTTTCACTTCCCCTCACAGCCCTTCTTGCCACCTCACATATCATGTGGCAGCTGAAGCACCAATGGCCACCTGAAGGTAAGTTCAAGAGAGTCTTGGGAGATGTCAGCCCTGATGCCAGAGGGCTGCTAAGCCTGCAGCAGCAATGTCCAGTGGCCAACTTTCAAACTCCATTGTAGGAAACAAATCAACTTCTATCTGTTTTATATTTTTATTTTATTTTTTTTGAGACAGAGTCTCACTCTGTTGCCCTGGCTAGAGTGCCATGCCTTCAGCCTAGCTCACAGCAACCTCTCAAACTCCTGGGCTCAAGCAATCCTCCTGCCTCAGCCACCCAAGTAGCTGGGACTACAGGCATGCGCCACCGTGCCCGGCTAATTTTTTCCATATATTTTTAGTTGCCAATTAATTTATTTTTATTTTTAGTAGAGACAGGGTCTTGCTCTTGCTCAGGCTGGTTTCCAACTCCTGACCTTGAGCGATCCTCCTGCCTCGGCCTCCCAGAGTGCTAGGATTACAGGCGTGATCACCTATCTGTTTAAGCCACTGCCATGTACAGGCAAATGCCAGTCTGAAGCAGCATTTCCATGGAATCCACTGCACTTTTTCCCACAGAGCTGAGGGGGAAACAAAATCTAAGCCATGTCTAGATGTCACTGCTTCTCCCTGGATGTCTCACAGGGCACTGCAAACCTAAGGAGTCCAAAAGGGGAGCCTGAAATCCATTCTAGAAATGACTTCTTCCTCTGCTCCTCATCTAAATCAAGAACATCTCTATCTGTTCAATTGCTTAATAAGCCAGAAACTTGAGAGGCAACTTTTCCCCTCCTACTTTCTCAACCCTTGGGTCCAAACCATCTCAAAGCTCTGTGGCTTCTGCAGGCAAAACCTTCTTCAATTCCCCCACTTCTCTCATCTCCACCTTGTCACCCTGTGCAAGCTACCACATCTCTCACCTGAAACTGACTCCTAACCAGTCCTCACTTCCTTTCTGTTCCTTTCCAATGTTTCACAACAGCTGCCAGAATAGTCTTTCTAAAACTTTAATCAGAGCATTAAAACACTTAATGGGGCCGGGCGCGGTGGCTCACACCTGTAATCCTAGCACTTTGGGAGGCCGAGGCGGGAGGATCGCTCAAGCTCAGGAGTTCGAGACCAGCCTGAGCAAGAGTGAGACCCTGTCTCTACTAAAAATAGAAAGAAATTAATTGGCCAACTAAAAATATATAGAAAAATTAGCTGGGCGTGGTAGCATATGCCTGTAGTCCCAGCTACTCAGGAGGCTGAGGCAGAAGAATCGCTTGAACCCAGGAGTTTGAGGTTGCTGTGAGCTAGGCTGATGCCACAGCACTCTAGCCCGGGCAATAGAGTAAGACTTTGTGTCAAAAATAAAAATAAAAAAACCAAAAAAACACTTAATGGGTAAAATGAAGACGGTCATATTGCTGAAAATCAAATGAATGGTCTGAAGGCACGGAGCTAAGGCTTGATGATTAGAGTGAAAAAGTGGAGAGACCTGGAGGGCAAGTCTAGGAGACTTAATAAGAAAATATTAGGAAATGGAAAGGGAGAAAAGGGATTAGGTGGAGACGTTAGAATTAAACAGGTATGAAGGAAAATTTCCCTGAGATGAAGAAATGGCTCTGGCTCACCAAGTCTTAGATAGCATTAATTAACAAACAGACTTACAACAGGCTTCTTCCACCTCTATTCATAGCTGGCGAAATGCCCAAATTCTAAGAATGAAAAACACTTGTCAGCTTCCAGAGACAAAGAACAGGCTGCTTACAATGGAAAGAAGGTCAGATTGTCAATGGACTTCTGTGCCACAATCCTGGAAGCAAGATGGTGTCTCATGGCTCCTATGGAGCACTGAGAAGGAAGGCCTGAGATCCAAGCCAAGAGCCCCATACCCAGCGAAGACAGTACATATCTATTGAGCCAAAGAAAAATGTTTTTTGTTTGGTGTTTTTTTTTGAGACAGAGTCTTGCTTTGTTGCCCAGGTTAGAGTGAGTGCCGTGGCATCAGCCTAGCTCACAGCAACCTCAAACTCCTGGGCTCAAGCAATCCTGCTGCCTCAGCCTCCTGAGTAGCGGGGACTACAGGCATGCGCCAACATGCCCGGCTAATTTTTTTCATCTGTATTAGTTGGCCAATTAATTTCTTTCTATTTATAGTAGAGACGGGGTCTCGCTCTTGATCAGGCTGGTCTCAAACTCCTGACCTTGAGCAATCCGCCTGCCTCAGCCTCCCAGAGTGTTGTTTTTTTTAAGAGACAGAGTCTTGCTCTGTTGCCCAGGCTGGAGTGCAGTGGTGTGATCACAGCTCACTTCAGCCTTGAATTCCTGGGCTCAAGTGATCCTCCTGCCTCAGCCTCACAAGTAGCTGGGACTACAGGGGCACACAACCACACCTAGCTAGTTTTTCTATTTTTTGTAGAGACAAGTCTGGCCTCAAGTGATCCTCTTGCCCTGGCCTCCCAAAGTGCTGGGATTATAGATGTGAGGCACCATACCTGGCCGAAAAACATTTCTGACCACTAACCCATGTACCCTATTGGAAGAGAACATGGAGAGAACAAGGAAGTTCTCTAAGCAAATGACTACTGAATGACTCCAAGGGCTCAAGATAGGGGAAGGCAAAGAAAAGGGAGGGTAAATGGTGGTAGGTCACAAGCTTTTTTTTTGTTTTTAGAGACAGGGTCTTGCTCTGTTGCCCAGGCTAGAGTGCAGTGGCATCAGCCTAGCTCACTATAACCTCAAACTCCTGGGCTCAACCAGTCCTTCTGCCTCAGCCTCTCAAGTAGCTAGGACTACAGGTATATGCCACAATGCGCAGCTGATTTTAAAAAAAGAATTTTTTTTTGAGACAGGGTCTTGCTATGCTTCCCAGGCTGGTGTCAAACTCCTGGTCTTAACTGATTATTCTGCCTCAGCCTCCCAAAGTGCTGGGATTACAGCTGTGAGCCACTGTGTCCAGCCTGGTTTTTAATATATGTATAGTTAAACATAAAATGACAAAGATAACGTGATTGGAAGTTTGTAATATTATGTGTTTACACTATGATTCTTGAAACATAAGTGATTTAGTCTGTCAGGTAGAAAATATAATGGTAGCCTGGAATTTAAAAAGAAAAAAAAATTAAAGCTGCCTAATAAGCAAAACCCAGAAGTTAAGGATTAGCAATCAGAGAAAGAATGAGAATTAGAAGTGTTTTAAAGCTCAATTTCAAGGGTTAGGGAGGGTGAGAGAGACTGAAGGAGAAACAGTAGCCTAAAGATTTCACTGTCAATGGTCTAAGGAAGCATAAATGAGGTTTTTATGAGAGACATACCTAAAACTAGATGACAAAGAAAGGTTAAAAATTAAAGAAACCTAAAAGTATACCTGGAAAACACAAACAGAAAGCAATAGTAGCAATGTGAATGTTAGATAAACACAGCTCAAAGCCAAAAGCATTATAAAAAGAGACATTATATACTTATTTTAAAAACTCACCAAAAAGGGGCCGGGCATGGTGGCTCACGCCTGTAATCCTAGCACTCTGGGAGGCCAAGGCGGGTGGATTGCTCAAGGTCAGGTGTTCGAAACCAACCTGAGTGAGACCCCGCCTCTACTAAAAATAGAAAGAAACTAATTGACCAACTAAAAATATACATACAAAAAATTAGCTGAGCATGGTGGCACATGCCTGTAGTCCCAGCTGCTCGGGAGGCTGAGGCAGTAGGATCACTTGAGCACAGGAGACTGGGGTTGCTGTGAGCTAGGCTGACGCCGCAGCACTCACTCTAGCCTGAACAACAAAGTGAGACTCTGTCTCAAAACAACAATAACAACAACAACAAAAAAAAACCCACAAAAAACTCCTCAAGGAGGATGGCGGTGGTGATGGCGGCAGGTGGCTGTGGCCACGACCTGGAGACGGTCGGCAGAGCCGCCGAGACGCCAAAGAGTCCGCCGCCCACGCAAGGTGTAGACGGGGCACTGCCTGCAGAGCAGGTCCTGCCAGCCTCGCTGGAGAGGATGCCCTCGTGTCTGTGATGGGCTGTGGGACAAGCAAGGTCCTTCCTGAGCCACCCAAGGATGTCCAGCTGGATCTGGTCAAGAAGGTGGAGCCCTTTAGTGGCACCAAGAATGATGTGTACAAGCGCTTCATCACGGAGGTGGACAGTGTTGGCCCTGTCAAAGCCGGGCTCCCAGCAGCCAGTCAGTATGCACACCCCTGCCCCCGTGCCCCCACTACTGGCCACACAGAGCCTCCATCAGAACCACCACGCAGGGCCAAGGTGGCTAAGTACAGGGCCAAGTTCGACCCACATGTGACAGCTAAGTACGACATCAAGGCACTGATCGGCCGAGGCAGCTTCAGCTGCATGGTACGCGTGGAGCACCAGGCTACCTGGCAGCCATACACCATCAAGATGATCAAGACCAAGTACCAGGAGGGGCAGGAGATGTCTGAGTCTGAGCTGCGCATGTTGCGCTGGGTGCATCATGCCAACATCATCCAGCTGGTGGAGGTGTTTGAGACCCAGGAGCGAGTGTACATGGTGATGGAGCTGGCCACAGGTGGAGAGCTCTTCAACCGCATCATTGCCAAGGGTTCCTTCACCGAGAGAGATGCCACGTGGGTGCTGCAGTTGGGGCTGGACGGTGTCTGGTATCTGCAGGCACTGGGCATCACACACCGAGACCTCAAGCCTGAGAACCTGCTCTACTACCACCCAGGTACCGACTCCAAAATCATCATCACTGACTTCGGCCTGGCCAGCCGCCTGCAAGAAGGGTGATGACTGCCTGTGGCATGCCCGAGTACATTGCCCCAGAAGTCCTGGTCCACAAGCCCTACACCAACTCTGTGGACATGTGGGCGCTAGGTATCATCGCCTATATCCTGCTCAGTGGCACCATGCCCTTTGAGGACTACAACCACACCCGGCTGGACCGGCAGATCCTCAGGGGCAAGTACAGTTACTCGGGGGAGCCCTGACCTAATGTGTCAAACCTGGCCAAGGACTTCATTGACCACCTGCTGACAGTGGACCCTGGAACCTGTATAACTGCACTGCAGGCCCTGCGGCACCCATGGGTGGTGAGCATGGCAGCCTCTTCATCCATGAAGAATCTGCACCGTTCCATCTCCTAGAACCTCTTCAAAGGCGCCTCCTCACGCTGCCAGAGCACCAAATTTGCCCAGTCCACGCATTCCAGACACTCGACACGCTCCAACAAGTCACAGTGAGTGCGGGAGCAGGAGCTGCGGGAACTCAACCTGCGTTACCAGCAGCAGTACAATGGCTGAGCTGCCTGGCTGGGGTGCAGACACGGCACGGTCCCAGCCTGGCCACTCGTGGCTGTGCCATCTGGCTTGATAACCTCTCTAGGGATAGGCTTGTGTGGATATGGCTAGAGGGAGCTGAAGAATGTCTGGTCCCCACCTCTCCTCTGTGCCTTCAGCAGCCCCCGTCCTCACCATGGGCATGGGCCAGGTGTGACCGAGTAGAGGTGGCCCAGGGGCCTCTCTGAACCTCCCTGAACTAGGAGCCTGGTGGCACTGCTACTCCTGTTGGTGGGCAACTGCTCTGAGTTGGGAGAAGGGACAGGCCCTGGTCTTCACTGTCTTCCTTAGTCTGTGGCTCTTCCCCAGACCAAAGGGGCTGCAGTGCTGGGTGGAGGGTGTCCCATGGCCCCAGGACTCTCTGTGATGGTTACTTCTGGAATACCCCTTTCCTCTGCAGAGCCTTCCTCCCTGGCCCCTGCATTCCATGGCATCCTGGTCCTCAAATCAGGCTCCAGTGGGAAGCCCAGGTAGGCACAAAGCTGTGCCTTGACTGGATCCTCGGCTCCTGGCTAGATCCAAACAGGCCCCCCTCTCCCAGCCAAAAGCAGTCTTCCTTCATGGTGACCCCAGGACTCGCCAGGACCTCTGGTGGTAGGACCGTGGCATGAACTGTGTGGCGGGGCTGGTGGCAGCCTTGCCCAGGCTCCAGCCTCTCTCTGACCATGAGAAGGTCCCTGCCCACCAGCCCACCACCCTCAGTGCTGCCTCAGCAGAGTCCACCATTGCCTCCCTCTTCCCTTTGGATGCCCATTCCATTCCCCAGGTGCCTCCTTCCCTACTGTGGTGGGGGGAAGGGAGCCCCACTGCTGCTACCTGGGGGATGGGGCACCTGGGGGCCAAGGCAGAGGACAGGGAGTTCCCCCTTAGGATGCCATTGTCAGCCCTGGTACAGCCCATAACCCCAGCCCTTCAGGATCTGCTGTTCCCTCTTCCACAACTGCACGAGGCCTCCATCTGGTGTCTGGTGTGGGTATAGCAGCCTGGGAGTAACCACCACACATGCACTGTGCGCACCTATAATCCTCCCGGAGGAGTGGGAAGGAAGGAGTTGCTGCATTGGGGGAGGCTCTCAGGCTGATCAACTCTACCCTTCTGCTGAGCTTCTGCACAACTCTCCCTGGAACTTAGCCATACTCTGTGACCTGCCTCTGAACCCTGGGTGCCTGGGGCACTGGCCTTCTCACAGCCGGTCTTGCCCCATCCGCCCTATGTCCCCTTCCTTTCACAGCATTAACCTTCCAGTCTGGGACCCTGCTGAGTCTCAGGCTGGAGGACCCCTTGCAGAAGGTGGGTGGGGTTGGGTGGCTGCTTTTCCACCTGAGCCAGAACTGTCCCCATGTCTCTCATGGTGTCTCCCCCTACCACAAACCAGGCTGGAACCCAAGCCCCCTCCTTCCACGGCTGCTTTCAGTGGGTAGGAAGGGGCCAGGGCCCAGCTTTGGCCTTAGCTAGACTGCAGGGCCCCTGCCAGCAGGGGGCGTTTGGCCCCCACTCAGCTTCTCCCAGTGGGCAGCCTTGGGCCAGGCCCTCTTATCTGCATGCGCCACCTCCAGTGGGAAACCAAACCAAAGAGACCACTCTGTACCAAGTCGACTGTACCTTATCCACCCGCTCCTTACGTCCCCACTGCCCCCAGGGCAGGAGGTAGTGGAGATCCAAACACCATGGCCTCAGAACTTGCCCCCAATTCCCCAAGTGTCTCTGGGGGCCTGAAGCCCTGGGGATTTATTTCCTCTCTGCCCAGGGTAGTCCTGGTCCTGAGGGTAGGACAGAGGAGGTTTGGAGCCTTGAGCCTTTGATAGGCCCATGTGGGCCTTCATGCCATGGACCATGGACAGAGAATGTGTAGTTATTTATTTTGTATACTCAGTTTGTAAATGTATCCTCTGTATTCAATAAACAGGCTGCCTCCTCCTCAGGGAAGGCACCTGTTCGTTCTGACAAAATAAAATTCCTCAAGAATCCATTAATAAAATAAGCAAAGGATTTTTGCAAGTGCAAACTCACCTAGTGGTAAAACCTGATCTGAACTGACATGAGACTATATATAGTCTTTATATAACCCACTTAGTGTGAATATGCACACATTTCCCTGGAGAAACACCCAAGTGTTCCATCATGGGCTGCTGGCCCAGACCCTGCTTGTGGTATTACATAATATATGCGATACACACTACATTTCCTTATCATAAAATAGTTAAACTTCCCAAACCCTAAATGAATATATGAACTCAGTGCAATGCCAGTGAGAAATCTAATGGAGTTTTTCCTGGAACTGGATAAAATTATTTTAAGTTTTATATGGAAGAATTCACGTTCAAGAATAGCTAAGAAAAGGGAACAGCTGGAGGATGGCAAAGGCTTGCCTTATTATAACTGACCACAAAACCAGTCATAAAAATACCATGGTGTTAGCATAGCAATAGACAAATAGAGCCAGTCGGTAGAATGCAATAGAAAGCCCACTAATAAATCCAAGTACGTATATAGGAACCCAACATAAGACAAATGTGGCATTTCAAACCAGTGCAGAAAAGGTCATCATTTAATAAAGGATGCTGGCATAACTATTTATCTGGATTTTTTTTTTTTTTTGAGACACAGTCTCGCTCTGTCACCCCTGGTAGAGTGCAGTAGCATTATCATAGCAACACCAAACTCCTTGCCTCAATCGATCCTCCTGAGTAGCTGGGACTACAGATGTTCACCACCACACCCAGATAATTTTTTATTTAATTTTCATTTAATTTTAATTTTCATTTACTTTTTTTTATTTTTAGTAGAGACAGGGTCTTGCTCTTGCTCAGGTTGGTCTCGAATTCCTGATCTCAATTGATCCTCCCGCCTTGGCCTCCCAGAGCGCTAGGATTACAGGTATGAGCCACCACGCCTAGCCTAGAATTTTTTTTAAAAAAGCTAGGTCTCCTTATCACAACATTGACAGAGTAAAGATTTATATGTATAAAAGAAAACAATAAGCATAGAAGAAGAAAAGGTAGAATTTTGTATAAGTTTGTGGATTGGGGAAGATATTCCAAAGAAAATCATAAATCATAAAGGAAAAGAGAGATATATGTAGAACAGTGCATACAGATTTTAAATTTTGATATAACAAAACAGATACCATAAACAAAGCCATAAAACAAAAGATAAACTGGGAAAATATTTGCAGTACATGTGACAGAAAGAGGATTCATATCACAAATGTACAAATGGGTCAAAGGCCTATGTTTGGTAATCCCCGAACTGTAGAGGTGACAGACACTGGTTTATTCCCAAAAAGAGAGATTGGGCCATCCAGGATGTCTCAACATGCTTACTGCTTTCACAGCCATAAAAATGATCACAAGAATGCCATTGATAATATTTATAATAATAGCTCCATATTTTGGACACTTATTAATGTATATAGTATACCATTTATGTTAAACACATACTATTTTGTGTATATACACACAAATCTGAATATACTCACATATCTTTATACATGAATAAACTTGTGTGTGTATGTGTGTGTGTGTGTATGCAAATAAGTAAAAGACATGCAAGGTTACACATCAGACTGTTCAAAGTAAGACCCTCAGGGCAAAAGGGTGGGGATTGAGATTAGGCATAGTGCTCCTAGGAGACTTCAGCATTACTAAAAATGTTTAATTTTTAATAAGAATTTTTACTGGGTAATTAAAAATCAGTTCCTTTTGAAATTCCAATCAAATTCCCATCAAGATTTTGATGGAATAATAAGTTAATTATATTAAATGAAAAGAAAGGGAAAAGACAGTGACAGAGATCGGCAGGGAGAAAAAAGGAAAATACAGGTAGCTAGAGGCACAGGAGACTCTGCCACTGAGCAGCCATATGTGCTTAGGTCAGAATATTCGGCCGGGCGCGGTAGCTCACGCCTGTAATCCTAGCTCTCTGGGAGGCCGAGGTGGGCGGATCGTTTAGAGCTCAGGAGTTCCAGACCAGCCTGAGCAAGAGCGAGACCTCATCTCTACTATAAACAGAAAGAAATTAATTGGCCAACTAATATATATAGGAAAAAAAAATTAGCCGGGCATGGTGGCGCATGCCTGTAGTCCCAGTTGCTTGGGAGGCTGAGGCAGCAGGATTGCTTGAGCCCAGGAGTTTGAGGTTGCTGTGAGCTAGGCTGATGCCACGGCACTCACTCTAGCCTGGGCAATAAAGTGAGACCCTGTCTCAAAAAAA